>QRFJ01001419.1:463511-512294 GCA_006176705.1 Cocos nucifera
TTCTAAAATAAAATATTCATAGTTATCATACACATCTAACTTTAGTATGATAATTTACATATTTTTACAAAAAGATAGTATAAAGAGGCTTCCACAAAATTTAAAAGTATGGTCTACAAAATTTGAAAGGTTAGTCTGAGATGACTAACTACATCAGCGCTCTAATCTCACATTTCAACCTCAATTCATCTTTATCAAGCTTCTGGCTTTGTAAAAACATAGGAATTACATAAAGAAGCAATCGTACACCTCGTTCTCTAACGAGTGGTAGACTTCCTCATGACTGCTCGAGGTGGTCACGCTTAGTAACCTCGTTCTCTAACGAGTACCTATACTCTCGCTTCGGTGTCTCTATATCGTAGACTTAAGACTCATCTACACTAAAGAAGTAATCGTACACCAACCTTCCGGATCAATTACCATCCTCATGATGATCCTATGGTTGGGAGCATTTTATGAGTTAATAATAAAAATTCATATCTTAAATTTTCAACTCTTGAAAATATGAACTATCATTACCATTAACTCAAAGGATGTATCACAGACATTTTCAAAATACATACTGTGATAGAAAATAATCCATTTTATTATTTATAGTCAAAATTATAATTTTGTCCTTAGAAGCATATTATAAGTATCAGCCAATCTGGCTTCTAGGGCACACATATCTAACAAACTCCCACTTGACCTAAAGCCAATTGGCTACAAATCTAAGTCCCATCTTCTCAAGATAGGCTTCGATCTTCTGCTGGCCCCACGGCTTTGTAAGTGGGTCTACCGTATTGTCTACGGAGTCGACTCTCTTGATCTCGATGTAACCTTTCTCGAGGTAATCGCAGATGAGGTGGTATCGCTGCTCGATATGCTTGGATTTCTGGTGAGACCTCGGCTCCTTAACAAGGGCTATGGCGTCATTATTGTCGTAGTACAGAGAAATGGCATCCAATGGCATCACTCCGATCTTTGCGGCGAACTTCTTATACCAGAATGCCTTCTTCGCAGCTTTTGACGCGCCATGGTGGAATCTGCAATCACTATCTGCTTAGAACTCTTCCAACTGACAGCACCACCATTACACACAAACGGACTCCTAAATGTCGACTTTCGATCATCTATATCGGACATAAAATTCAAGTCTGTATACCCCTGGACTTGGAGTTCTCCATTACCAAAAACCAACAACATATCCTTAGTTCTTCTCAAGTACTTAAGGATACATTTCACAGAAGTCCAGTATTCTTCACCTGGATTCGATTGATATCTGCTCGTGATACTCACAGCATGGGCTATATCAGGTCGTGTACATAACATGGCATACATGAGGCTCCCTATTGCTGAAGCATAAGGGATCTTGCTCATGCATTCAATCTCCTCAGGTGTGTTGGGACATATTTTCTTGGAGAGATGAATGCCATGTCTGAAGGGTATCTTCTCCTCTTGAAGTTTTCCATGCTAAACCTCTTCAGCACTTCCTCTATGTATATCTTCTGTGAAAGACCTAGCATCCTATTCGGTTTATCTCTATAGACCTTAATTTCTAGAATGAAAGATGCTTCTCCTAGGTCTTTCATGGAGAATTCTTTAGATAACCACATTTTAACTGTGGTTAACATGGGAATATCATTCCCAATAAGGAGGATATCATCCACGTACAGTACGAGAAAGACAATAGCGTTTTCACTGATTTTTTTTGAAAACACATGGTTCCTCCTCGTTCTTGATGAAACCAAATAATTTGATCACATCATTAAAATGAGTATTCCAGCTTCGAGATGCTTGCTTGAGTCCATATATGGATCTTTGCAGCTTGCATACTTTGTGATTAGTATCACTGGATGTAAAACCTAGAGGCTATTCCATATAGATATCTTCCTCAAGGTATCCATTTAAGAACGCCGTTTTCACATCCATTTGCCATATTTCATAATCAAAATAAATTGCAACAGCAAGCAATGTGTGGATGGATTTTAGCATAGCTACTGTGAAAAGGTATCCTGATAGTCAATGCCTTCATGCCGACTATACCCTTTTGCCACTAATCTAGCTTTGATTATCTCCATATTCCCATCTGCCCCCAATCTTTCTCTTGTAGATCCGTTTACACCCAATAGGTACTATACCTTCTGGTGGATCTACCAAGGTCCAGACTTGGTTTAAGTGCATTGAGTCAATTTCTGACTTCATTGCCTCTAACCATTTCTCGGAGTCGATATCTGATATCGCCTCGTCATAGATTTTGGGATCATCACCATGAACCCCATTACCTATGAGAAATATTTTCTCTACTTCCTCTGAAATAGTACCTAAGTACCTCTCAGGGGGACGGAAAATCCTTTTCGATCTACGAGGTGGAGGTAGTGATTGTATTGGCTCAACATGATTTGATTCCATGGGGTCCTTAGCTCGTTGCTCTTATGAGACTTTCTCCTCGAGCTTGATCTACTTTTCAATGTCGCTATCTTGAATAAACTATTTTTCAAGAAAAATGGCATGCCGACTCACAATCACATTGTGGTCTTCTGGAATGTAGAAATAATATCCTAATGATTCTTTAAGATATCCTATAAATCGAGCTCTAAAGGACTTATAGTCTAACTTGTCCGCTTGTTGTCTTTTGAAATGAGCCGGATAATCCCAAATTTTGAGATGACTTAGACTTGGTTTCTTACCATGCCATATCTTATATGGTGTGGTAGGAACGGTTTTAGAAGAAACCTTATTCAGTAAATATATAGCAGTTAACAGACTATATCCCTAAAGAAAATCAGAAAGGTCTGTGAAGCTTATCATGGATCGGACCATATCTAATAGGATCTGGTTCCTCTATTCTGAAACTCTATTGAGTTGAGGTATTCCAGGTGGAGTCCATTGAGAGACTATGCCATTTTGCTTGAGATAGTCCAGGAATTCCCGACTAAGGTATTCGCCTCCTCGATCTGATCGAAGAACTTTAATGGGTTTTTCAGTTTGTTTTTCAACTTCATGTCTGAATTCCTTGAATTTTTCAAAAGCTTCAGACTTGTGTCTCATAAGATACACGTACCCATATCAAGATAAATCATCGGTAAAGATTATGAAGTAATCAAAGTTGCCCCTAGCCGGCACATCAAATGGGCCGCACACATCAGTATGTACTAGGGCAAGTAGATCCGTGGCCCTTTCCCCATGTCCTATAAAAGGGAGCTTAGTTATTTTGCCATGAAGATATGATTCATAAATTGGATATGACTCGGAAGTCAATGGACTCAATAGCCCAGTTTTCTCCAATTTGTAAACCCTATCTTCTACTATATGACCTAGGCTTAGGTGCCATAGTTATCTATCGTTTGGACTATCCCTGGGTCATTTTGATCCTATGGCATTCATATTTTGCTCGATATTAAAGATAGATACATCAATATATAACTGGTAGAGACCGTTAATAAGAAAACCATTTGCAATTTTATTTCTTTCATAAAGAATATTACAATGGTCCTTAAGAAAACTAATTACATAGCCTTCTTGTGCTAAACATGAAACAGAAATCAAATTCCTTACAGTAGGCACATAATAACAATCCTTAAGTACTAAATCTAAGCCAGACGGTAGTCGAAAAGGATAGATTCCCACGGCCACAGCAGCAACCCTTGCTCCATTTTCGACGCGTAGGATCATCTCACCATCCCTCAGCCTCCTGCTATCCTCAAAACCCTACATAGAAGTGCATAAATGAGAACTAGAACCAAAATCAAGCACCCAACTAGATGCAGAAGAAACCGTAAGGTTAGATTCAATAACGAGCATACCTCCAGAAGGACCTATCTCCTTATTCTTCAGGGTGGCTAGGTATGTAGGGCAGTTCCACTTTCAGTGGCCGTCAGTATTACAATGGAAATGCTTTTCTTTATTAACGGCCTTCTTCTTCAGCTCTGCCTTCTTTTTCTTTCCATCTTCCACCTTCTGCTTTTTCACAGACTTCTTCTTCTTTCCAAAAGATTTTTTCTTGGAAGAAGTCCGTTCCATAGCAAGTACTGAGCTTTTAGAACCTTTCATAAGTAACCAGCATATTCATAAGCTCGGCTAGAGTATTCTGAAGTTTATGCATATGGTAGTTCATGATGAACTGCCCATACGCATCAGTCAAGGATTGCAGAATTATATCATTCTGCAGATCCTGGTCTAACTTCACTCCGAGCTTCTCAAGCTCTTTCAAGTCCTTGATCATCATCAGACAATGATCTTGGACTGACTGCCCATCACGCATTTTAGCCTTAAATAGTTGTTTAGTGACCTGATATTTGGCTGCACGACTTTGTTCACCAAATAACTCTTGCAGGTAAGCCAACATTTGTCAGGCAGTCTTGATATCTTCATGTTGGCGCTGAAGCTCATCAGACATTGAGCCCAACATGTAGTATCTGGCCTTATTATCTTCATCCGTCTACTTATCAAGAGACGCTCTCTGTTCAGCGGACGGACAAGCTGGCAAGGTGAGGGGATCCTGGTCCAATACATGAGTCAACTTCTTGGAATCCAAAATAATTTTGAAGTTCCGGAGCCAATCCTTATAATTGGATTCGGTCAGTCTATGGGTGTCCAGGATACGGGCTAGTGGATTGGACGCAGACATTTTTCTTTTTCCTGTAGAGAGTCAAAGTTTCTAGTTAGATTTTGTAATTAAGACTTAACCAATTTGTTTAGGAGTTTGATTTTTAAACAAATTAGCTTCCACTATTTTCTCGGATCCCTATACTCTCTATAGAGATGCAAAAATCTCTACGATTTCTGATTTCTAGTGGGTGTAGTCCCACCAACTGACTCATCACCTCATCTAACAATTATTGATGATGGGTTAGCCAATGAGTGAACAACTCTTGTCCAATGATTCTCTAATTATGGTGCACCCAGACTTGGTCTCTAATTCATGAATCTTACCGTGCCCGAAATATTGATCTACTCCTTAGTTAAGTCAGACCCACCATTTGCATAGATTGGTTTCCTAATTGGATCACTCACCATATCCGGAGTATTGAGCCCAATCCATCCTTCAGCTCGTAGCATCCAATGCCTAATACATATGGTTGCGTCTTTTCGGTGCAACTGAATTACTATGATCAGCTGAGAACAATCAACTCCGAAAAGGGCCCACACATCTACAATGGTGGAAGACCTTAGACTTAATCTTTTTTTAGGGAGATTTGATTTAGGTCTCTTTAAACTTGACTTGACATAGCCATAACCATTATGACTAACCTAGTGGCATGGGTCAGCTCGGATTGTTAGCCACCTTAGATCAGGACTGGGTTGACAAATATGGCTAGGTAAGTGAGATCGATGGAAGGGATATGCCATTAACTCGACAAGAACGTATTCGAGTCGAGTAGCTCCCAATTAAAAATCAGTCGATCGTATTTACCAAACTTACCTTAGACACCAAATTGTTGAACCAAAATCAATCGAGTTAGCCTACAATCCAGACTCTAACCACTGAGTCTAATTAGGTCTTAACTCGATCGATCACTCATGTAACTTGACCTTGACCCAGACTTAATTCTATTAGGCTGGTCAATTTAAGCACTCTCGATCCCACCTAACCAACCCTTGATTTGGTTTGATCAACCACTAGACCTAATTGAGCTACCCAAGCCCGAACCCAATTTTATGAATATGTCTTAGATCTAAAAATTCTTAATTTTAGACCTAATATATTTCATAATCTTAATTCTTAATTAAGTTTAGGGTTCACAAACAAAATATGTATATAAAATCCTAGGGTTTCAGGATCTAGGGTTTTATAGAAAATAAGTTTTTTTATTTCTAATTAAGGACGAACACGTAGTATCCCTACACACCATAAGAACACCCCATCGAATGGGAGGAAAGGGCCTTTAAACCCCACTTCATTCTTATGACCAGATGGCCAAGGGGCATGCCTTAATCAGAAACATGATAAATCTACAAAACTAGTTAGATCTACATCATATATCACATATATAAAAATTGATCTAACCAAAAACATGTTTTGCATACATCTCATGTATCATATCATGCATGTTTTCAGATCTAAATTATCTTATAAACATCTGAAAAATAAGATTTAAATTTTGATCATATCAAATTAAAATTTATTCTAGATAATTTTGTTGAACTATTCTACAACTAGTCTAAACATGCATCTATCATATCTCATATGAAGAAATTAAATAAATTTATTTTTTATTTTTTAAATCTAATTATAATATTTATAATATCATAAAATAATAAATAAATAAATTTAAAAATTATAATTAATTAAATTAAAATTATGATCATGCTAGACTACACATAGAATAATTCTATTTCTAGTCTAATCATGCATCTCATACATCTTAGATCTAGATTATTTATTTTTTAATTTTTTTGATTTCAGATCTAATCACATCTCATGTGACATCTAAAATCATCTAATTATTAGATCAAAAATAAATTAAAATCAGATCTAATGAATTTTGGAATCGGGCTCTGATATCAGTTGAAGGAAAAAAATTCTATTTTCATGGGTCAGGTTCGTTCAGATTTGATTGGATCAAGAGGGATATTTCAAAATTTTTTTTCTAAGATCCTAATCAGATCTAAGACTCTTCGGATCTGATCTTATTGATCTGATAAAAAAAATAAAATAAAAATTAAATCTAATTTAATTATACCTTTGTTATGGGTAATCTATTATCCTGTGATGATCCCGATGTTTGTCTGAGGTTCTGGATGTAGCCACGCAAGCATCTGGCCTTTACCGGTATCCACTCGGGCAAAGATCTGAAGATCTTCTCTTTCTCAATCAATCCTCCAAAAATTAGATCTGGATCTAATCTTGAAGATCTTCAAAACTTCTTTTGAAGAACAGTCGTCTCTTGCAGCAGTGCTGCCTTCTTCCTTTCCTGGTGCCTTTCACTTGCTTGGATCGCACCTTATTCGTGCCCAAAATCCCTTGGGTGTGGAGAGGAGAGAGAGGACCAGAGGGTGGCGTGGAGGAGGGAGAGAGGCTTTATGGCGTGGGTTAAAGGTAAAAGCATTAAAATTTAGGCACAGACAGGGTTTATATAGACCCTGCTGCGCCATGCAGTGCCACATCATCCTAGCCAATCATGGCCCTTTGTGCAGTCAGATCTAAATATGATTGGTGGGATGACATCATCTGATCCAATCAGATGAGAGACTCTCAAAACCCTAAGGTGGCGCCAAGATTGGGTCAAACAAGAGTTCTTGGCACCACAGAGTTTAATCCCCTAAAGCAACCTTGGAGTCCATCTATATGGGACTCCTCGCGCCCTCTTCTTGTCTGCATTTTAGCAGAGGGACAAGGCCCCAAGTACTCTCCTATAGGCGCATGATACATTGGCAGATGTCTAAGTATCCAGGGTTAACATTTGACCAATGTCCAAAAATAGGAATTAGCAGAGGACCGAAAATGATAGGTGTTATTTTAAATTTATCTCATAAATTAAGATAACCCTTTTCTGATCTGGACAAGCTCCAGTTAGACCAAGTAAAGATTCCTGAGTGAGCCCAAATATATTTGGCTCAGTCGAGACAAGCTTTAATGATTATTAAAGGAGAACATTAGGCTCAATCGTGTGCTAGCATGATTTTCTTGAACCTAATTGAATTTTATTCAAATCAATTGAACTAGGTTAGTCTAATTGATGACATCCAGATCCAAACCCTTATTTGTGTGATTCAGTTAGGTTCAGTTCCGTATGATAATAGGATATGTCGCGATCTCTATCATCGACATCATCGAAACACCTTTCGATAGATCAGAACTTTTTTGATTCAGACTAGTATTTCAGAACTGAAAGTGAACCTCTCAGTGCAGTTACCTGTGTGATTAGGTTCCTCTATCTTAAGCTCTGACCGGATTAGGGTTAAGGTGATCTCGTCAAACCCTAATATCCATCATATGAATTAATCATTCGATTCAAGTTCAATGTGAAAATTCTAATAAAAACTCTTTCTATTATTTCACTCTGCCATGGCCATGGGCTTATGGACTTGATTCTCATGATCATTATAAGGCTGTTCCTTATCTACCGAGACAGATAGATCCCCTATTGGTGCAATCCAATTTCTACAATGAACATGCTATAGACAACATACACCTCAGGGTTCCGAATGGCTAGGAGATCGAGTTATGGTGTAGTCAAACTATAACACCCTCAAGGTGAATTGCCGATGCACCTCAGGTCAAAGAACCAGACACACCACTGCAGCTTCGAGCCAGTCATCGATGAGAAGGTAGACTTCCTCATGACTGCTCGAGGTGGTCACGCTCAGTGCCTTCATTCTCTAACGAATACCTATACTCTCGCTCTGGTGTCTCTACACCGTAGACTTAAAACTCATCTACTCTAAAGAAGCGATCGTACACCAACCTTCTGGATCAATCACCATCCTCATGATGATCCTACGATCGGGAGCATTTTATGAGTTAATAATGAAAATTCATATCTTAAATTTTCAACTCTTGAAAATATGAACTATCATTACCATTAACTCAAAGGATGTATTATAGATACTTTCAAAATACACACTGTGATAGAAAATAACCCATTTTATTATTTATAGTCAAAATTATAATTTTGTCCTTAGAAGTGTATTACAAGTGTCAGCCAATCTGGCTTTTAGGGCACACATATCTAACAATGTGATCATATTAGAGGACATGCTGGATCTCTCTCTCTGCTCCATAAGTTGAGTCAGATGCCCAACCTCAGATGCCAACCTAGCTATCTTGGTCTGGATCCCCTCCATCTGAGGTCTCAGTCCATCTAAAATAGTGTGGGTGATCCGGGCAGCTTGATCATCAATAGTCTGATCTAGAGGAGGATGAGTACTGGTAAACGGACTTAGGGGAGTGGTGAATGGGTCTGCGGCTGGCTCAGTCGGAGACTGTGTCGGAGGAATATCTACAGTCTGACTAGGTCCGACTCCATCTCTGGCCTGTGGATGCTCCTGTCCTGAAGCTCTCTTGACCCATCTATCATTCAGCTTCTGATACCCCATTCTAGTGAGTGTTTTCTCCCTATATGTGTTTGTATGTCTTAGATGCAAGGAAAGCTCTCCCTCAAAATCAATCCCAACCTCCCTAAAGACTGAGGTCAATGCCATACCATAAGGGATACATGCTCTGGCCCTTCCTACTCCATCCCTCATCTGTCTAAAAATCAATAAAGGAAGGTTGAGCTGCACACCTCGAACAATATAGTCCATAATCCCAATAACTCTATTAGGAACTAGATCGAACTAGATCAAATCTGCCGATCTTGGGGAAAATAATCCGAGCAACAATGTGACTAAGAACTCTCATTTCTATGGACAAACTATTAGCTTCTAGGTTGGTGATTCCTTCAACACTTTCCAATCCAGTGATCAATCTAAGGGCAAAATCCCTATCAAATGGCTGCTGTGGTGCAACTCCCTCAGTGGGCAGACCCCAAATTTGTCCAAGTCTCTTAGGTGTGAGGTGGAAGATGACTCCCTTCACTATGCTTTTCAGATCATCCTCACCCCTAGTCATGCATCTATAAAACTCTCGGACTAAACGAGGGTAGGTGGGTTGGTTGAGGGAGAAGAAACGCTCTCACTGTTGGGACCGGATCCAAGTGCTGATTTTTAATCCCTCCTGACCAAAGAACCGGAAATCCACATTTCTCCCAGTTGTTACTTGACGGTCCAGTAGAGAGGAAGGAGGAACAGGCGATTGAGGGATGGTGTTACCTTCGTTATAGTCGGAATCACCCTCGCTTGAAGATTCATGCTCCTCCATAGGATTTAATCTTCTTCAGGCAACTTGGATTTTTCTCCCACGCCTCATTCCACATGGGTGGAGGATGAATCCAAGGGAAAAATGGAAAGAGGTTAGGTGGAGGTTGCAATGGAGGGTCCCTCATTGCCTTAGAAATAGTTTAAGGTTGAACAGTGGTAGGGTAAGATGAGACGAGGAGGAGAGGGCTTAGGTTTAAAAATCTAGTTTCTGATCATGAGTCGATCGTGAGTCGACCCTAGTGGGAGTCGATCATGAGTTAAGTTTTATGGAATTTTGATTTTTCACAAAGATAAAATAGGTACATCTAATGGAGAAGTAGTTAAGGATTGGGTCTGATAAATCAATATGCTTATAATATGTGAGATTTTTATGAAATTTGGAAGAGGGGACATGATTTTAAATCAATGACCAAATTCACTAGATAGGATCCTTAGAGAGCATTATAGAGACTTCTAATTCATATGAGAGCTATTGGATGAATAGAGTTTAGTTTTGGCCTTAATCTGAGTGATAGCACATTCCAAGTTTTCTCCTAATTATGCTAAATCTCTCTTCATTAAGGGATTTAGTAAAGATATCTGCTAATTATTTATCTGTACCAACAAACTCAAGCATCACATTATCATTTTGCACATGATCTGTAATGAAATGGTGTCTTATTTCAATATGTTTGGATCTGGAGTGTTGAATTAGATTTTTAGTTAGATTAATTGCACTAGTGTTGTCACATCTTATTAGAATTTTATTAAGTTTTATGCCAAAGTCTTCAAGTTGTTGTTTATCCATAATATTTAAGCACAACAGCTTCCAGCAGCAACATACTCAGGTTCAGCTATAGATAATGCTACTGAGTGTTGTTTATTGCTAAACCACGAAATTAGATTAACTCCTAAAAATTGACAAGTGCCACTAGTGCTTTTCCTATCTAATTTGCATCCAGCAAAATCAGAATCAATATATCTAATTAATTTTAAAGATGATAATTTATCATACCAAAGTCTAGCATTGAGTGTTCCAGATAAATATTTAAATTTTTTTTAACAGCTAGGGCATGAGATTCTTTAGGATCAGATTGACATCTAGCACGCACACACACTGAACATAATGTCAGGTCTACTTGCAGTAAGATAGAGCAATGATCCTATCATACCTCTATACAGTTTAGTATCAATTTGCTTATTCTTTTCATCTTTATCAAGTTTGCAAGAGGGGCTTATTGGTGTGCCAATTGGTTTTGAGTTCTCCATTCCAAACTTCTTCAAGATTTTTCTTGTATACTTCATTTGATTGATGAACATCCCCTCTTCACTTTGATTGATCTGGAGCCTGAGAAAGAAGTTCAGTTCACCCATCATGCTCATCTCAAACTCTCCCTGCATAAGCTTGGCAACCTCTTGGCAAAGACTTTCATTAGTAACACCGAAAATAATATCATCTACATAAATTTGCACTACTAATAAGTCCTTATTTCTCTTTTTTAGAAATAAAGTTTTATCAACATTTTCTCTAGAAAATTCATTTTCAATTAGAAATTTGCTTAATCTTTCATACCATGCTCTAGGGGCTTGTTTTAAACCATAGAGTGCCTTATGTAGTTTATAAACATGATTAGGATATTTATGACTTTCAAATCCGGATGGTTGTTCTACATAAACTTCTTCGGCTATGTATCCATTTAAAAATGCACTTTTAACATCCATTTGGTATAATTTGAAGTTCATGAAACATGCAAATGCAAGTAGTAACCTAATTGCCTATAATCTAGCAACAGGAGCAAAGGTTTCATCAAAATCAATGCCTTCCTCTTGATTATATCCTTTGGCCACTAATCTAGCTTTATTTCTAGTGATTATTCCATTTTCATCTAATTTATTTTTAAACACCTATTTAGTTCCAATAACTGGATAATCACTTGGTCTGTTAACTAAGGTCCAAACTTTGTTTTTTTCAAACTAATTTAATTCTTCATGCATTGCATTTATCCAGTTTGGGTCATTTTCAGCTTCTTCTATAGTTTTAGGTTCAATTTGAGATACAAAGGCTAGATAGTTATTGATATTCCTTAAAAATGCACGAGTTCTTACCCCTTGTGATGGATCACCAATAATTTGATCTTTGGGATGGCCAAGTGCATACCTCTATTCCTTTGGTAGGCTTTGAACTTAAGTATCATCATGGTTTTCATCTTTAGGTTCAACTTCTTTTTCTTCTTTGTCAACTTGAGTTGTTGGCTCCTTGAATGTAACTTCTTTCATTCCTTTCTCAATTATTCTTGCATCATCATCAGCCATATCCTCTTTTCTAGATGGTAAATTGTTAGTTTCATCAAACACCACATGTGCAGACTCTTCAACAACTAGTGTATGTTTGTTAAAGATCCTATATGCTTTGCTAGAGGTGGAATATCCTAAGAAAATGCCTTCATCAGATTTTGCATCAAATTTGCCTAAGTTATCTTTGTCATTATTTAGAACAAAGCATTTGCAACCGAAAACATGAAAGTAGCTAATATTTGGTTTTCTATTTTTTCATAGTTCATAAGGGGTTTTCTTTAATATCGGCCTTATTAATACTCTATTTAGAACATAACATGCTGTATTGATAGCTTCAGTCCAAAAATATCTTGGGAGATGGCTTTCACACAACATGGTTCGGGCTATTTCCTCTAGGGTTCTATTTTTTTTTCAACAATCCCATTTTGTTGAGGTGTTCTAGAAGCAGAAAAATTATGTTCAATCCCCATTTCATCACAAAAAGTTTCAAAATATTGGTTTTCAAACTCTGTTCCATGATCACTTCTAATACAAACAATAGAGAGATTCTTTTCATTTGAAACTTTCTTGAAAAACTTGGTAAATATAGAAAATGCTTCATCCTTTTGTGCTAAGAATAAAATCCAAGTAAATCTCGAAAAATCATCAACAATTACAAGTCCATATTTCTTACCACCTAGGCTTGTGGTTCTAGTTGGTCCAAATAAATCCATGTGAAGTAGATCAAGGGGTCTAGAAGTTAAAAGAATGCTTTTTTATTTGAAGGAACTTCTAGTTTGCTTTCCTAATTGACATGCATCACATATTTTATTTTTCTCAAAATTAAGTTTTGGCAAACCTTTTACAAGATCCTTTTTGATTAATTTAGAAATTAAATCCATGCTAGCATGTCCTAGTCTACGATGCCATAGCCAACTATTTTCATTAGTCTTAGCATTTATTGCAACTAAACATTGGCTTCTTTTAGTGGAAGAGTCATCTAAATCTACTAAGTTTACATTGTCATGCCTATGTCCAATAAGAGCTATGCTATTATCAATAGAACTAGTGACAATACACATGAGTGATTCAAAAACAACTTTAAATCCTTTGTTACAAAGTTGACTAATACTCAATAAATTATGCTTTAATCCATCTACTAGATGTACATTATCTATAAAGGTAGAAGAAGTAATACATATTTTACCACTACCGATGATATATCCTTTGCCATTATCACCAAAGGTCATAATTCCTCCTTAGCCTCAAGAGTGATAAAATGCACCTTCTCACTTGTTATGTGCCTTGAGTAGCCATTGTCTAGATACCATTTTTCTTTCTTTCTATCGGCTGCAAGACACACCTGCAATCAAAAATCAAGTGGGGGTTTTAGGGACCCAAGTCATCTTAGGTCCTTTAGGGTTAGTGACCATGGTTCCTTTGGAAACCCACACTTTCTTAATATTTGGACTGTTCTTTATTTTTCTGAAATTGCGAACATAGGATTTATGTCTCGTTTTTCCACAACAAAAATAGATTGGTTTTTGTGAAGTCGAAGATGTATCATTTACAAAGTTCTTTAGAAATTTTTATTTCTTTTGAGTTCTAAAGCCAATTCCTGCTTTGTTAACGATAGCTTTTTGATTATTAAGTAATAACTACAGCTTTTCAAAACTTAATATAAACTTATCAACTATGGGTTTATATTTTTCAAGTTCTTTCTTTAGGTTCTGGTTTTCTGCAGAAATAAGCTCTTTTTCTCTCCATATTTTCTCTTTTTTTTTTATTAGATTTTGATTGATTGATTTCAGATTTTTATTTTTCAGGGTTAACTTTTTAAGATCATCATACAATTCATAAAATGCTTCTTGCAATTCATCAAATGAAAATTCAGATTGAGTATCAAGTGTTACCTCATCCTCTTGAGCCATGAGACAAAAATTAACTATTTCTTGTCCCTCTTCATCTGAACTTGAATCTTCACTATCACTCCATATTGCCATCATTGCTTTCTTTTTTACTTTCTTGGAGGACTTCTTCAATAGAGGGCAGTCTACCTTGAAATGACCCGATTTCTTGCATTCAAAACATGTAGGCTGCTCCTTGTCTTTGTCTTTCTCTCGATCCTTACTACTCCTTTGGGGATGGGTCTTCTCTTGAAGTTTGGTTTTTTATTCCTTATAAATCTTCTAAGTTTTCTGGTTAGGAGAGCCATTTCTTCATCATCATCTCCTTCCTCGGAATCTTCACTTTCTTCATCTTCTTCCTTTGCTATTGACTTGAGGGCCACGGTTTTCTTTTTCTTGACTTTATCTTCCATGTTTTGCTTCATGGTTAACTCATGTGTCATGAGAGAACCAAGAAGCTCTTCAAGGGGCAAGGTGTTGAGATCCTTAGCTTCTCAAGGAAGAGACCTAAGGATTTGTCTTACAAGTTCACTGTTAGTGTATGATTTTTCTAAGCTTTTAAGTTTATTTATAATATCAGTAAATCGGGTAAACATTTCGGTAATGCTTTTAGTTGATTCCATTTTGAAAAGTACATACTTATGCACTAACATATTTATTTTGGATTTCTTTACTTGATTGGTACCCTCATGGATAATCTCAAGTCTATCCCATATTTCTTTGGCTGAAATATAAGTAGAAATTTGATTGAATTCATTGGCATCAAGTGAGCAATAAAGCACATTCATTGCTTTAGCATTCAATTGAGCCAACTTCTTATCATTTTCATCCCATTCTCTTTCAGGTTTAGGGATTATGTTACCTTCAATGCTAATTATGGGTGTGTGTGGTCCATTGATTATGACACTCCATAGGTCATAATCAAGTGCTTGAATGAATATGCGCATGCGTGCCTTCTAATGTGTAGTTAGAACCATTAAATAAAGAAAGCCTATTGTGGACTGCCCTTCCATTAGGGAGACATTCAATTGGGTTGTCATTTTGATCGATTACTCTAAATCAAATGAACAACAAATAATATGAGAGCATCTGCTCTGATACCACTTGTTGCCCAGAAGAACAACCGAAGAGGAGGGGAGTGAATTGGTTTTTCAAAGGTTTTTCGGATTACTAAGTGTTTATGCAAAATTTGAATATTGATATACTGGAAATGCAGTGATTTAAATGTGCAGAAAATAATAGCAACTAAAGAAAATAATCACACACATAAAGCCACAAAGTTTTTATGGTGGTTTGGTGTCAAACCCAACACCTACATCCACTCCTTAAGCACTCCACTTGAGAATTCCACTATAATCTCCAAGATTACAGTAAGATTGCTTTCACCAGGCTCACAATCAAAATCCAGTTGGTTTTGCGGGCTAACCAACCAAAACCTAACCCCAAGCCACTCCTAGGCTTGTACAAATTCAATTCAAGGCTTGGATGAGCCTATCCCCCAAATTTCAGCCCTTTGAAACTTGAAATACAATGATTTCAGAATTGCAAAAATTTAAAAATAAAAACAAACTCTTTTGAAGAGTAGATTTGAAGCTTTAACGCACAAGATGAGTGGTTGAAGGGCTTTAGCAATGAATGCTCCCTTCCTTCTCTTGAGAGTGCCTTGATTGCATAGTTGGATGAGTAGTTGAACAGCAATGAAGGCTCTTGAATGCTCATTATTTGGTCTGCACAGATTTTTCAAAAATTGCTAATGTTTTCTACTTCCTTGCTTTTATATATTGAGTTTCCCAGTCTTATTCTGACTTTAGAAGCCTTCTAATCCAAGCTGGAAAGTTCAAAAATGGGTTTATAGCCATTGGAACATCAGAAAAGCCCATTTAGAGGATGAAAAATGGAATCTGGGCAGTTCTGAAAACTAGCCGTTGAGGCTGTCAGAAACTCGAGAGTTGACTCTCCAGATCCTTGAGTCAACTCCAGCTTCAGGGTGAAAAATATGATCTTCTGTATTTCTGTCCCGTGCCAGTTCTGCGGGCTGGAGTCAGCTACCGGATTTTGTGAGTCGACTCCAGTTGCAGGGTGAAGTATGTAACGTTCTATTCCTGAACTGGCATCTTTACTGAGTTGGGAGTCGGCTCCCACTTTTCATGAGTCGGCTCCTCCATGAGTCGACCCCTGATCGACTCCTGATCGACTCTTGACTGTGCCAATTGCTGAAACTTTGCTGGATTCAACTCTAAGCTTTTCTTTTGTTCAATCTTGATCCAATACTCTTTGAAACACATTTGGCTTGATCTCTTTTACTCTTCTTTCTTGGTTCTTTCGATAAAAAACGTGGAGCTTCATTGAGATGGGTTCCTATCTTCTTGAACTTTATCTTAAACACTTCAACCAAAATATTAGCACCCAAAATAGACTCAAATGTTTTGTTATTCATCAAAATCATACCTAGGGTCAACAGAGTCACATGATGAATGACTACCTAGTGACCCCTCTAGCTATGATTGTTTAGCTAGAAGTCTGTATATAATATTGCCAATAACCCATCACTCCGTATCCACCCTAACCTCATTAACTACAAAACTAGCTAGTCATGGAGACAATCTTGACTCATCTAGCTTCGGCTTCTACTGCTGGCACAAAATGTAGCCGATCATCGAATTTTCACATCACAAACAAATATATGCATGGTTAGATCCGAGTACTTCATCTTAACTTCCTTCTAAATGCATTTCAACCTCAACCTCCAATTATAGTGAACATATATAAGGTTGTCGAGGCATCTCTGTGTCAAATAGTCCTTTGCTTGCTATGGATGAAAGTGAAGGTCAACCAATTACACTCACAACTACCCGAGGAGACCATTTGGGAGAGGATTTGAATAGTAAGTCATTTTAGATTTCTTGCTGATAAACTAAAATAAATCCACCATTTAGCTACAAAAGCATTGAGCAAAATTATGTATACGACTGTATGATAATGTATCATATTAGTAGCTATGCAACAACAAGTAAGAGTTGTCGCTGATATCTAATCTATCTGAATTCATCTTAAGTTTGATCACAATAACTGATTTGCCTCCAAAACTTTTGGTGCTCTCCCTGAACATTTTTATCTATAAAAAATATACTTGTTATCAAGGTTTCAAGAATCGATATCGGTTTCCATATCAGTTCCTAACTAGTACAATATGGTATCGAATACCGTACCGTATCGAGGTCGATACAGTGTGGCATGCCAGATCTGTACTGGCATACAATAAATTTTCAGTTTATTTTGATTTTAATTAATTTTTTATTAAATTTTAAATTATTTTAGATCTAAATTAATGCTTTTTTATGTTATAGAACAATTCTATCATCTCGAAAAAAAAAAGTCTAAAACAATGCATTAAATGTATTTAAAGTACAAACTACAAAGAATAATTTACTAATCTCAAGATCTCTACTAATCTAATATCTTATTGAGTGTTTGTGACGCTCGTAGATATCCGGATCATTTGCATACTCCGGAGAAACATCAGCCCATCTTTCTAACCAAGCAATACTATAGTCTTCAATATTCATCTTATAGGACATCCTTTCTAGATTGTAAGACATCTCAAATCTCTTGCTCAAACTTTGACTTTGAGATGTATCCTTGGGATAATGGTATGACTATGGAAGAGCCCATCCAACTATGCTAGCAGTAAAATTCAATCCATAAGACTTTTCCTGCTACATAGGGTAGTAGCCACTAGAAGACAATGTCTTGGATGCACCATATCCATATCCTTATCCATATGGATGATAAGCTGCCTACGGGTGATGGGATCCATAATGCAAGGATGATCCAGATACATCCATGGATCCTACTCTACATGCAAGATCATTTGCACCTACATCATGTGTTCGACGATCTCTAGGAGGCCATCGTCTATATAAAATTGTATCTTCGCGGTCTCCATCAGCTCATGCACTATGGTCCCTATCTTGTGTGGCATGTGTAAAGTGGGACTTACCAGTGAATCGAATACCACCCTATGGTTGGATCTCAAGAACAATGGTCTCTTATCCTCCAACTCCTCTTTGGTCATCAGATCCATGACTGCTATCATCACTCTTCCTGGTCTTAGAATTTGAGTCAACTAACTCTTGTACTCTCGAGGGTGCTGCAACCATCTTTCCTTTTTCTATCTTTTTGCTGAGCACTTGCTTGACCTCTCCTAGTGCCCCTCTGTGATGGATTTTGCTGTGCTTGGGAGTATAGATGTCTTCCTGATTGAGATGACCGGTCTCGTCTCAAAAATTCTTGTTCAAACATTTGGAAGGATGTCTTGGACATAGAGTCATGTGATAAATGACTCTCCTATGGCCTTTGGCTGTCGTTGATCAACTAGAACCTTATATGGAATATTTATATATGCCCATTGCCCTGGATCCATCCTAGTTGGTCATGGAGGGGATCCCAGCTCATCAAGCTCTGGTTCCTGTTGCGGGCCTACAAGCCATCCAATCATCAGATCATTGTCCTCATCAGCATAATTACCTAATGTCGAATCCATGTATTTCAGTTATGCATCTTCTTGGATACTTTTAGTTTCAACCTCAGATTATAGTGAATGTATACAAGATGATTGAGGCGCTTTTGTCTCAGATGATTTCTCTGTTTGTTGTGGATAAGGGTAAAAGTCGACTAATTATGCTCACAGCTATTAGAGGAGACCGTCTGGGAAAGAATGCAGATAACCATATTTTTCAAATTTTTTATGGACCATCCAAAATGAATCCATCATTTAATTACAAAAATATTAAGCAAAATTATATATCAGATTTCATGATATTAGTAAGCATGTAATGTCAATAAAGTCTTCTCATTATTGATATGTAATTTACTTGGATTCATCTTCTTTTTGCTTATGACAACCAATAAGACTCCAAAGCTGTCTATCCCATCTCTAAATTATTTCATTTATAAAAAATATATTTATTAAATTAACAAATATATTATTGATTATAGACTGAATTCAATTAAATTCTCATATTTTAGTTAACATACCTCTTGCAAACACATGGATGTGATTTTTGGATCAGGCACCATCTTATATATTACATTATGGAGATCAGTGAGAAGTTCATTATCCATATCTATCCTAGGTATGGTATACTGAAATCTCGGATTCAAATAGTAAGCTACAGATAAATTTCACAAATGATTAAGTAGACTTATGCAAGTACAAAAGAAGAAAAATTTTTAGAGGATTCTTAAATCTGTGCTTACTGACTAGATGCAAATCCCTATCCTAGCAGTGCTCGGTGATGTTGATGTATTCCTAGATATATTTTGGATCTATTTTACTGATGTTTCTTTGCCTTTTCCATCATATAATACAAGAAGTCCATCTGGGTGTATTGCTGTCCACAACATGAAGCTTCTCGTATAACAGCTTGATAACCTTCACTATTTTATCAGTCTATTGTCAAAATGATGGGCTTATCACCAAGTTCTCTACATGACTTTTCTCAGTGCCGGTCCTTGGATATCTACTCTCTTGCCACTTGACACTGACTAACATCTGACATAAGGCTGCTTTCTTCTCCAGAAGGCTATCAAGTGCTATATAGTTTGAAGCAAACCGTGTTGACACCCGATCTCAAGATCTCCCCCCTATTATATGTCCGCATCAATAACAGGATCCATGTATGATTGTAGATGAACCTAGATAGTTTGGACTGAGTCCATTGCTTGCCGCACCCTACGAAGCTTTCTAATATCCATCAACATGAGGTCAATGCAACGTGCAGCACATAAGATCTAGTAAATATGCGATCGCTGCTCCATCAGCAACTCTCCAGTGGTTTTATATTGTGGCCTATTATCTATGATAATCTACACAATATTCTACTCTCCTACTGCATCAATCACTTTCTCCATTAGTCCAAGGATGTATGCGGTGTTATGCACCTTACTTGAAGTATCAATTGACTGGTGAAAATTTTTTTTTCATCATAATATATCAAAAAATTGATGATGCTCTACCTAGTAGGATCGGTCCAACCATCACACATCACTCTCAGTCCATATGCGAGCCATTTATTCTTGTAAGAAAAAATCCATTTTTGTAACTCCTTGTTACTATCAAGAAGCTGACCATAGATGTCCCTAGGTATTGGAGGATCTACACTCGGGCTGGTAGACTGTATGGCTGAAATGGTAGACTGAAAGTAAGTATTGCCTGTTGCATTAGTTGGAATATGACTGAAATAAAATCATGATCCAATAGCTTGCTACATATCCTTCTTTAACATACTGTCAATTCTTTGCTGCTTTGAATCCTTGCAGGAAAAAGTCTGTGGATCCAAATCATGGATTGTGCCTCCTGCTAGAATGTCTCTGAAGGACCTTCTACTACCAAAAGCCCCCAGCATGAATGAAATACTGTGCTTGCCTTTACTAACAATCTTTCTGATTGAGGTGGTCTTGAACTCGGATTCTCCCCTAGTGGTTATAGAGCCAGACGCCAATTCATAGCATGACGGTCCAAATTATTTTCTATACCTGACCATCTCCTCCAGTCGGTACTGATTATCCAGACTCGCCAGAATGGCAGCCTCAATCTATGCCTCCTTATCTTCTAGAGTGGAGGCCTTTGACTCTCTAGAGTGATAGGAAGGTGGCTTTGCAGCTTGATGGTCCACCTCCATCCTCTTCTATTTTGCCCTCTCCTTTGCTTCTTTCGAATCAGTGAAGTATTTCATTAGCTGTTGGACCTCCTATAGGCATTTCTGACATGGCCACATCAGAATAACCACCAACAAAATGGTGCTTCAACCTAGTCAGCCTTCCCTTGAACTCTATGTTGCACCCTTTGCATCTCCAATGGTGCTAAGCTGACATCTCGCCATACTCCCAATCAATGTCATGCTCTACATACTTCTTACTCATTTATGCAAGTTTAACAAAATATATTAGTTTAATAATTATGTAAAAATATTATAATTTTTTATTTAAAAAAAATCTATTTTTTAAACTTTAGAAAACACATCTGATTAATATAGTTTATACTTCAAATTTCTCATAATTTTTATTTTTATATATATTTTAATTTTTAATAATAATTTTAAATCTCATAAATTTGGAAAAATATATTATATGCTTCAAATAATACTTTCGAATTAGCTAAAATATATTACTAATTTTATATATTTTTTAAATTACTTACATATTTTTATTATTTAAGTAATTAAAAGTATTTTTTTAATTTTAAATTCTTTTAAAAATATTTAAGCTTAGATCCAAGTAGAAACATGTCTTGTATGCTACATATATTTTTTTAAGCCTATTAACATGCATTAGATGTTATTTATTTTTATTTTATTTGAAATTAAGCTTAGGCTGCTATACACATCATGCATCAAAATCTTCATAATCAGACATAAAATTTATACGAAAAGTCTGAAAGTAGCTTGAATCATCCTAAATAATATTTTGATTTTACAGTATTTTTTTTGAATTTTAGTTTTTTAATTTTTTTCTCAAAAATATATATATTTTTGTAAAAATATATGATTAATCAAAATTAATGATTTTAGCATCATCATGTAGATTATCGAAAGATCTACAAAATATAATCAAATCATACGAAAATCATAAATTTTGGCATGATTTTCTCTTATTTTTCTACTTGTCGTTTTTCTACCAAAAAAAGGCAAAAGAAAAAAACTTAGCAAGAGAATGGAGGATTACCTTGCTTTCGATCTAAATATGTCAACTCCTCAAAGAAATTGTGAGAAATTTTTAGAGCATGGGATGTTTTTTTCCTTGGCTTTGAAGGTGTTCGTCGTCGGAGTCACAGAGAAGAGAACTTCTCTGTGACTTGGAGTCTCTGCCTTTCATTCGAAAGACAGAATGATTGAGGCCCCTACCCCACAGTCCCCACCAGCCCATCCACCGACGTGATGGCTCGATTTAGCTCCAAATCGAGCTGAGTTGAAGCATACCGCCCGACATTAGGCAGTTCGAGCCAGAACTATACCGAACTGGCCAGTTTGGTGTGGTTCGAACCATTTTTCAAAAATCCTGTTGAACCGGACTAGCTCTCCATTAGTACAATTCGATACGGGGTGTACTGGCCAGTACGGAATACCATGCTTGTTATAATATGTTATTGGTTGAAGAAAGTGCTAAGTTAACAAAAACGTACCACTTAACCTAAGTTACCTCTTCCAGACACGTAGATATGGTTTTTGGATCAGGCTCTATCTTATGTATCATATTACATAGGACGGTCAGAAGCTTCTGATCCATGTGTATCCCAGTTATAATGTACCAAAACCTCGGGTTCAGGTAGCAAGCTGTAAATAAATTTTGTAATTATTATGTAAAGTTATACAAGTACAAAGCAGGAATTTTCAAAGCATTGTTGGTTTCTTTGTTACCTGCTAGATGCAAGTCCTTACCCATTTGGTAGTCCCACTATCACTCAATGATGTTGATGTACTCCTGAGCATATTTTGGATCTACCACCCTAATCCAATTCTTTGTGTTCTCTATCATGTGATATAACATATAAGAAGCCCACTGGGGGCATCTTTCACTGTTTATAGTCCGAAACACCTTATATAAAGGCTTGATAGCCTTTACCATCTTCTCAGCCCCTATCCGGAATGTCTATCTCATCACTAAGTCCTTGATATGACTCACTTTAGTGTTAGCCCTTGTATATATGCTCTTCTGCCACTCAGCATTAACAAACACTTCACGTACACCTTTTTTCTTATCAAGAAGACTATCAAGTGCTATGTAATTCATAGTGAACCGTATCACATCCAGTCTCAGGATCTCTCCTCCCGTATATCTTTGCATCAGTGACAAGATCCATGTGTGGTTGTGATGAATCTAGTGATACTCTGTGTTGACTCCACTATCTGCTGCACTCTACAAAGCTTCCTCATATCTATCAATATGAGGTCAATACAATATCCAGCACATAGGATACAGTAAATTTGTGGTTGCTGCTCCATTAGGATCTCTACTGTGGCCTTGTACTATGGCCCATTATCAGTAATAACCTGCATGATATTTTGCTCTCTGATCATATCAATCACCTCGTCCATCAATCTTAAGATGTACATGGCGTCATGCACTTGATCAGAAGCATCAATTGACTTGTGAAAAAATATTTTTCCATCATAGTATGTTAAAAAGTTGATGATACTCTATTTGGTAGGGTCCGTCCAACCGTCAGACATCACCATCACTCCAAATGTGGGCCACTTATTTGGATAGGATGCAATCAATTTTTCTAACTTGTTATCGTCAAGAAGCTTATCGTAGTTGTCCTTTGATCCTGGAGGATCTACACTTGGTCCGATAGTTTATATGGATGCAATGGCAAAGCGATAGTATGTGCTACCTGCCGCATTCATTGGGTTCTGGCTAAAAAAAAATCAGGATCCAATAGCTCGGCACATATCTTTTTTTTGTCCTTTCTTCAACATATGGTCAATCTATTATTTCTTTGAATGCTTGCTGGAGAAACTGTGCACATCCAAGTCATGGATAGTGGCTCCAGTGTAAAATTTCTGGAGGACTTCTTTCTACCAAAAACACCTAGCATAGATGCAATATGGCTATCGCCTCTGCTAATGCTGTCCCTAACTGAAGAGGTCCTTATGATCCCTTTCTTCGGTGGTCATAGAGCCCAACCCAAGCTCATAGCATGATGGTGCAAATCGAGTACTATGCTTGGCCAACTCCTCGAGCTGCCACTAATCTTCCAAGCTCGCATTAATGGTAGTCTGGATCTTTTTTGCCTCATCATCATGTAAAGAGGCCTCCTATGACTTTTTAGAGTGATAAAAAGGTGGCTCTATGGCTCGATAGTCCATTTTGTTTTTTTCTTTGAAGTCCTCTCCTTTGCTGCTTTGAAAGCAGTAAAGTGTTTTTTCATCAAATGCTAGACCTCTTGTGAATATTTCTGATACATAGCTATATCGGAATAACCATCAGTCAAGTGCTGCTTCAACCTAGTTACCTCTTCTTCCTTGAATTTTGTATTACCTCAATTTCATTTTCTATGGTGCCGACTCAAAAACATTTGTCCATTGTCCCAATCAATGTTATGCTTTAGGTTCTTTTTCTTTGTTGATAGATCCATTCCTACAAGACTAAGAAACACATCAGTTTAATAATTTTGTAAATATAACAAAATTTTCTTGGCTTAAGAAAAAAATACTTTCTACTTCAAAAAATGCTTCTAAATTATGCAATACATAATTATAGTTTTTCATAATTATATCTATTTTTATTATTTTTTAGTAAAAAATAATTTTAAATATCATAAATTCTGAAAAGATATTTTTGTATTGGATGGTTCGGCTGTGTACCAGCCCCAATTGGACAGTTCAGACCGGTCTAAGCCAGCCTATTTCCTAAAAATTAGGGCTGAACTATATCGATTCTGCCCGGTTACAGTTTGACATAGGGTGTATTAGGCGGTTCGGCTCGGGATGGTGTTCCGTTAAGGCTAATTTTGTTAGTCTGATTTTCTTGTATAAATGGCCCTAGGGCACTACATATTCATTGATTCGTAGTACTTGTCCTTCAAGAACAAGGAAGAGCAAAATAGGAAACTTGATGTAGCTAATCTTTAATGGACTTGAATCCTAAACTGAGCTCCTAACCCAAATCAATCGAAATTAGGATACCAAAATAAGAGACATATCATAGCCTCTTCAACAGTAATAGCCTATGTAGATCTTCATTTTGTTTTCTCTCAATGCCATCTATACCATGTAGTATGTACTACAAGTTATGACAAGTATTCAGTTTAAACCAAAAACGTTATCAAGTTTATCTAATTTCCGGTAGTCTTGTTGTGGGGATGCATGATGTGTGTTTAGTCTCACATAAGGTGTACTTTGGGAGGTCTTGGATTCTTGAGCAGGGCCAAGGACCCCAATTGATAAACTTCTGGCTAGTCGTTTTTGGGCGAGGTCGTAGTTTGTTACATATGGAATTAGTGCCAATCCAACCATGCATGGCTAGAAATGCAGCATGAGCCTTTCAAGGGCTGACCATGAATCAGTGGTGGTGTTTCCATTTCTAATTGGACCCTTAGCCTGGTGATAGCATCTAGGTTTAAACAGGGAGAGTTTGTGAGGACTTGTTTGGCCTTGTGTTGGATTGGATTGAGAGGAAAGGGAGAAGGAAAGAATAAGAAAGCAAGGAAAGACAAAACGTAGAGATTATGGCAGAAGAGGGGTTCAAGATGCGACAAGAGAAGAAGAAAAAGATTGAATAAGGGAAGGAGAAAGCCTAGATTTAATGGCTTACCTGTTGCTCTGATACCATGTAGAAAAGCACCACATACTATGCATGTTACAGGTAGAAGATCAAGGAGGAGGCTGCAGGGAGAGAAAGGAACTTTCTTATTTTTAAAAAAATGTACAAGGGCCTATATATACAAATATGTAAATCTAAATATGGTAAGGAATATGGTAATATTCTAGAGAATATTACCTATACTTTTATGGTAGGGAATATGGTAATATTCTAGAGAATATTGCCTAATATTACCTATACACTTTTATGGTATACATTAACGCTTTTCTGTACCTAATTTATTCACACAACAAACCATACGGACTAACAGCTATGTCATGTTGGATGCTTAAGCAGGGCCAAGGACCTCAATTAATAAGCTTCTGGCTGGCATTTTTTAGGTGACTTCCTAGGTTGTTATGCTCATGTCATTGTTGACACTTATGTTGAAAGAGCTCTTATCTAACTTAACATGCACTGTCTTAAGTCTTAACCAATTCAGTTTCATTATTAATTTTCTATTAACAAAAATTCATGATATGGCAAGTATTTAGAAAAAATTTAGGAGGTGTTGGAGATTAAAGTATGAAAGTATACAATCAAATTAAAAAGAAAAGTGGAACATATAGACAAAATTTCGAGATGTTTGCGAATACTTGGTGAAGACTTTGCAAAAATATGACCATTAGTCATTTGAAAAATTCAAAAATGTTTGTACCCCATGATTTCTTTATTAATCAGTAGGAAATTAGAATATATGTTTTGAGTGATAAAATTGTGAATGATTAGAGTTTCTTTCCAGTAAGTTGGAGAATAAAGCAATACTGACAATGTTTCATTTTAACAGGTGCCGTTTTTATTGTTTGTCTGGTCATTACCTGCAGGTTTGTGATGCTTTTTCCATAATTAGATGATTGTAGATCATCAATTTTTTCCTTCAAGTGCCGACATTGTCATTTGGGTTCACATTTCTAAATGCTTACATTATTGGATGCAGCTTATGGACTTCTGCAATCATTTTTATAGTGTTGGCAATGATTTTAGTTGATATGATGGTAACTTCCAAACAGCAAATCCAGATATTCTTTTTAGTTCTTGCTACTCGTCTGGTCATGCTTGGATGACCTACCAAATTTTATGCAGAATTTCATTTGTTACTTTTGGAATCATGTATATTCATAGCTAGGACTATCATGACTCTTGCATGTTTTCTTCTCATGAAAATAATTTTTCACTCCAATTGAAACCCTTCTGTCCATGCAAGTCTGAGGCTTATGTAAACTAGTTTTTCTATACTAGATTATTTATAATGATTTGTCAATTTAACATGCCATCGTTAAAGCACAAGTTCAACTTTCATACATGATATTGACAAATATAAATGCGTTGCACTGCACAAATCTCTTGTTTTAGTGTTGCATGATGTGCTGCAAAAAATGTATGCTGAATAGATCACTGCACAAATGAGACAAGGACAACATCCTCAAGATTTGAAATAGGTTTTAAGTAAATTTCTGTAAACAAAAACTAGAAAGAAATACAATTATAGATTTTTCCTATTCTGTACTAATCTTTGTTGTTTACAAATTGCAAAATCTTGGTTTTACAAAATTTGTATTTAATAAAATAAAAGAACCATCTATTATTTTTTTAAAATTCTTATAAACTAAAAACCCTGAATAAAATTGAAAAGGTGATTGATTATAGATTGCCTAGCTTGGCACTAGGACAATGTGTCAATGGTATGATCACTGGCAGTTTGCATTTACCATGAAGCCATGAACTACAGAGGAAAATGTTGTGGGATCTTAATTGCTCCCAAATATTTTGAGAGGCTGTCAAATATTCTGCAGGTGTCTCCATCTCTTGGTTCTCTTGCTGAAAAGTACTTTATTGTTGGCCTAGATTTAGCACTAAGCCATATCACCAGCCCTATGCTGCAACTCAATTTCCCTTGTGGATAAGTCAGGCTTGGGAGTGCATATTTTTGTTGTCTAATTTATTAGCATGACCTAAAATATGTCAAGCAAATTCTCCAATCAAAATTGGCCCAAATATTTGACAACTTATATAGTGCACCAACAAATAGGTAGATAGTCATGGTGTAGGCGATAGAATAAAGAAGTAACATTTAAGTAAGATATATATCCATGCATTCAAGGAACAAGAATGCTTATATCATAAGTCTTTTAGTTCTATAAGACCTCCTGAATGCCATTAGAGTAGATTTTAACAATCCCTCACTTTCTGTAACCTCTAAAGTAGCTGACGTCAATTACATGAAGTTCATGATGTTGGATCTTGCCTTTGCATTGCAACCCAAGCACCACTTTATCAAACTGATCACAACTACCTGCTGTGCCTCAAATAATCCCTAAGTAAATTAGTAATGTTATCCTTTGAATTTGACTAAAAAAATATTGGTGCATAGAAATCAATTGAAATGGTGTGGGTATGTACAAAAAACATTTGGGAAGGCTCTAAGAAGAAGAGATACTTTGGTCTTTTTTGAAGGAAGTGGACAAGAGAGGGGAAGACCAGAGCTAACATGGATGGAAGTTGTGAGAAAGGATATGAAACATTTTAGATGACATAAACATAGACTTAAATAGGACTTGGCAACTGTAAATTTCAAAAAGCTGACATCAAATAATTGGGATGGGTTTGATCAAGGTTCACTGAACTAGTACCGGAGGTCATACTGGCCGGCGATCAGTTAAGCATGGTATGGGTCCGTATCATGCTGTTCAAGGGCATACCTAAAATAGGGAGAGGGAGGGAAAGGGAGAAAAGAAAAGAGGAAGAGAGAGAGGGAGGAAGGGAGGGAAGAGAGCTAAACCCAAACCTTATGGAGCAAGAGAGAGGGATAAAGGGGGAGGGTGGGAGGGAAGAAAAGGGAGGGTTGAGGGCTTACTGGGTCGAGAGGGAATGATGTGCAATGTCCAACATTCTTTTAATCCTCGAACTGGAGAGAGGGGATGCTCTTATAGCATTGCAAGACTAGCGGGAAAGGCTTGAACCATCATGCGTTATAATTGATGGTTTTATAAATGAAGCGAGTGATTTAAAACCGATGTTTTCTTATTGAACCTAGTGATTTTCGAAGCACTTAATTTGGGTCGGTTTAGCAATCACTTGGTTTGATAGTTATTGTTACTATATTAGGATGGAAGTTATTTTGGAAAGGCTAGGTTTGATTGTTTCATGAGGAAATAGCTTGCCAATGTCGGGTTCCTTCTTAGTTAGTTATCTAGTTGTCCGATATCACCTTGAAGTCTTTTTTCTTTTTTTCTATTTTTGGGGCAATGAGAAAGATGTTTGGATCTATGTACTTTATATCAGGCTGGTAAGCTTAAAATAGCAAGCATGCATGCAGCAAGCAAGAATGAGAATGCTTGAATCAATCCATGAATTTGAAACAGAAATTGTAATTAGGTCACAGATTAGTCCACTTGTTTGCTGACATCTCAAACACAATCATGTTATGAGCAGAGCTAAATCATTAGAACACATGTTTAGCACATTTTTAACATTAATAGAGACAAAATGATGATATAGATTCTTTGAAAAAATTAGCTTGGCTTCATAAATGTGGTAAGTTATATATTGGTATGATCCATCAAGTGCTTCTTGAAGACACTTGCTACTTGGTAGCATACGTATGGATTTTCTAACATAAATTTAATTGGATAAGTATCTGCTTTGTAGGCTATAATACATCATAAGAATTTACTGCATTGAAACATGATAGATTTGCATCAATGAACAAATTATAACCTAGGTAACATTGGTTTGGGCAATGGATAGATATTTGGAACAAAATAAGCCTTTGATAGTGGCAACATTTGCAAGATTTTACATCCCAGTGGGATGGGCGCTGCCTCAATCATCCCATTCCATTCCTATGAGAAACAGGACTAGGATGGATTCGGGACTCTGAAACCTGTCCGCTCTGGGAGAGAAGTAGAAAGAGGAAAGAAGGAAAGATGAAAAAAAAGAAAAAAGTGAAGGGAAAGAAGAAGAAAAATGAAAAAAGAAAAGAAGGGAGAAGAAAAGAAAGAAAAAGGAAAGGAAAGAAAGGCAGGTAGAAGGAAAAAGAAAAGGAATGGAAAAGAAAAACGAAATAGAGAAAGGAAGAATGGAAAGTAGGTGAAGAGAGATGGAGGATATTTATCATGATGCATGACTAGGACTACTGCTAGGAGGGGACTGGACAGCATGGTGTTCCATTCTATGGAGAAATCGAGACACCTCCACCCCTTGAGATTTAAAACCTTGGATAGTGGTGGAATAAAAACAAGTTTCTTTGGTAAAGACTGCTATACGATGTGATATTTGGTTATGTTTTCTAAGGGGTTCTATTCAATATTTCACAATATTCATTAGTAAATTAGGTTGGTGGTGCTTATGTCAAGATTCGAATCTTGGTACCAGGCCCCATAACAGCCCCAAGAGCTCACCAAAAAGGCTAGCCAAAAAGTATTAGTTGAGTTCCTTGGCTCTGTATAAGTATCCAAAATCTATCTAGTGTATAGTCGGTATGGGACCACAGGTCCTCACATACTCCCCCATTGGCATCATCACTAAGCTTAAAGTCCAAATCCTTTCATAAATACCATAAATCCAATTACAAACACCACAATCAACCTGTGGTCAACCTAAATGGGTTCATGTTGTAGCTTCCCTTGGTCCACACAGGCCATAGGCTGTGTCCACTTTGATATCATTTATCACAACATGGGACCTCATGTAAAATGGCTAGCTAGAAGGTGTTACTTGGATTCTTTGGCCTCATATAAGTATCCAAAATCTACCCATTATATAGCTGATGTAGGAGTAAATATGCCCTTGCATGGATCCTCGCAAATATGATGTTGGCAATAGTGTTGATATACTCGATATGAGGGTTTGTTAGGCGTATGATTATTGGTTCAGTAGTAGTACAGTATGATGTGCTTAGTATCGGGCGGCGTGCACCAATATTGTGAACCTTGGCTGATGTAATTTTAACTATTTTTTGCTTTCTTGTCTCAATTTTTTTAATGCAAATTCAAGTCTCTTTTCTAAGGGATTTTAGTGTGTTGTTTTATAAAACTTTATTGTTTGTGGGTTTTTGGATCAAGGTTTTGTTGTGAAGTTCCATGGTCATGAAGGCTTTGTTTTGAAAAGATGATGATGAATTGATGATGATTTTCACTTTTGTTTGTACCTTAGAAATGCATTTTTTTCCATTTTAGTAAGTCTTCTACTATGTCTTGCTAGGAAATGTTTTGTAGATGGTGTGGTGCTCCCAAGCCTTGGGAGGCCACAGGAGCCAAGGTGTTAGCTCCGGGAAGATTAGGATAGGTGTAGTCCTAGGGCTAGAATAGGGGTTGTCCTAGAGTGAAGGCGGCGTGTAGCCCTGCACAAGCTCGAGATTTAGGTGTGAGGATCTTAAGGGGGCTTGGTAGGTGCTCTGAAGATCTGGGACACAAGATGGAGTAAAGGATCAAAGCCAGGAGAAGAATCTGACAAGATAAGGGGTTGACACAAAAGCGAGCTGGCTCGAATATGCAGTCGGGCCATCTCGAACTGAGACCAAGTCGGCTCGAGGCAGATTCGAGCCGGCCCTCTCAAGCAGATAGAAGATAGGGTTTGGGCGAGATGCAGTTGAGCCAGCTCGGCTTCTAACGGAGTTGGCTTGATGATGGTGAACAGAGCTGGATGGGGTTTTTTGTTTGATCTTGGATTGAGATTAATCCAAGGGATCTTAAGGCCTGGTCCAATAAGATCTTAAGGAGGCTAACTCATGTATGGATCGGATTTAGATTTAGGGGATGAGAGCATGGGAGACATGGGTGTACATGGGCTCAGTGAGTGCTTTCATGTATTGGGTTAGCTTAGAAGAGTTTTTCAGCTAGGGTTTGGGTTTATTAGGATTTATGTGGTGTAACAAAAATCCTAGGATATAAAATCAAGTATTATATCTTTTACAAGGAGTGGAATAAATACAGTGCTTTTCTTCCTAAACTCTCTTCTCTCTAGTTCCAACTTTAAGTCTTAAGTGCCGGCCATCTACTTTGTTCTTCTTCAGGTTTTTGGATTAACACCCAGGTTTTATGCAAGAGATCGGATCTATGGCTGTAATTTCGAGCAGTTATAGAAGCAATAGTTGGTTTCAGAGCGGTGCCATCTACTACAATAATTTGGTATCAGAGCCAACTATCCTCAACAATTTGGTATCAGAGTCCGGTTGAGCATAAAGGAGGAAGAAGATTAGGTTTCAGCAGAGATCAGCAGTAAGGTTTAGATCTAAGATTTTCTTCAGACTTTGTGAGGAAGGAAGAGATCATAGGATTGTTGTCCACTGTCCCTAGTCAAAGTAATTTTCAGATCTATCTATTTGCTATTTTTGATTCGGTTTGATCATGGAGAACAGTGGGTTGAAGGTAGGATTTGAGAAGTTTGATGGAAAGAAAAGTTTCACAATGTTGAAGATTAGGATGAAGGATCTGCTGGTTTAGATGGGGCTGGATTCAGCCTTGGAAGATAGGCTGAAGGAGATGACAGACAAGATGTAGGTGTCATTGGAGAAAAGAGCATGTGTTATGATTAGGTCTTGTCTAGCAGATGAGATGCTGTATGGTATGTTGGAGGAGAGAACACCCAAGGATTTATGGTTGAGGTTACACTAGTTGTACATGGAAAAGAACATGTGCAACAAGTTGATGCTGAAGAAGCAATTGTACAGCCTTTGGATGTAGGAGGATGAGGATGTTGCAGGGCATATTCAGCGGTTCGATCGGATGAGCATGGACTTGCTCAATATTGGGGTAGAACTTGAAGAGGAGGACAAAAATTTATTACTGCTATGTTCGCTATCCGAAAGTTTCGATCCGTTGGTGACGGCGTTGCTTTATGATAAGGAGACACCGATGTACGAGGAGATCGTATCAGTGCTAAGATCCAACGAGCAGCGAAAATGTATGATGAAGAGGAAAGTCTTCCAAGAGAGTCTCATGGTGTCAGAGAAGCTTAGTAAAGAGAAGAAGAAAGGCAAATGAAGGGGCAGTAAGAGGTTCAAGAGATGCTTCAAGTGTGGTGAAGCAGGGCATTTTAAGCAAGAATGTCCACTTTGGAAGAAGTGCAAGGGAGGAGAAAAGTTTGATTCTATCGATTCAATCGCTGAGAGTGAAGAGTTGGATGAGCTCTTGATAGTCTCGAAGGAGCTCGCGGGGTGCGGTGTACTCGAGATGGCTTCGGATGGGTCCATGGAGTGCGGAGAATCCAAAGGGGCAGCAACGATGTTCGAGGTGCAGCGATAGGCCCAGCAGTGTAGTGTTGGATGGTTGGCCTCGAGGGACTCGATTACAGAGTTGGCTTCTACGGCATCAGAAGGACTTCGATTTCAGATGAAGCACCGGATAGAGGTGGTTTCACCAGTGGAGAGAGATGTGACACGAGTTCAGAGCAGAGGAGTGCAGGAGGACCAATATCTTAGCACCAACGTCGGAGATGCACAGTTCCAGGTGGAGCAGGACGTGTGGGAGGATAGGCGAAGTTCTGAAGTGATTATGTCAGGGAATGCAGCGGGCGCTGGAATAGGATTGCTGCAAATTCTCCAAAAAAGTTCAGAACAAATGGTGCAGCTGCTAAGCAAAAGGGTGTCTATAATTTTCAGGATACTGCAAAGAGTAAGCCAAGATCTTCAGCGGTAGAGGTGGTCATCCCAAAAGTCTCAAAAGAAGCTCAGCAGCTGAAGAAAAACGGCGGCGGCAAGGTATTCACAAAGAGCTGTCAGGACATGCAGTGACAGCGGGAACATGTAGGGGGACATTGCCAGGTGTGCCAAGGCTTGGGCACGCCAAGGTGGAGATTGTAGATGGTGTGGTGCTCCCAAGCCTTGGGAGGCCATAGAAGGAGTTAGGGTGTTGGCTCCAGGGAGACTAGGATAAGTGTAAGTCCTAGGGCTAGGACAGGAATTATCCTAGGGTGAAGACGGCGTGTAGCCCTGCACGAGCTTGAGATTCAGGTGTGAGGACCTTGAGGGGACTTGGTAGATGCTCTAGAGACCTGGAACACAAGATGGAGCAAAGGACCAAAGCTAGGAGAAGAATCAGTCAAGACAAGGGGTTGGCACATAGGTGGGTTGGCTCGGATATGCAGTCGAGCCAACTCGGATTGAGACCGAGCTGGCTCGAGGTGGATTCGAGCCGGCCCTCTCAGGTAGACAGAAGATATGATTCGGGTGAGATGCAATCGAGCTAACTCAGCTTCTGACAGAATCGGCTCGACGGTGGCGAACAGAGCTGGACGGAATTTTCTGTTTGGTCTTGAATTGGGATTAATCCAAGGGGTCTTAAGATCTAGTCTAATAAGATCTTAAGGAGGCTAACTCATGTATGGGCCGGATTTAGATCCAGGGGATGAGAGCATGAGAGACATGGGTATACATAGGCTCGGTGAGTGCTTTCATGTATTGGGTTAACCTAGGAGAGTTTTTCAACTGGGGTGTGGGTTTATTAGGATTTATGTAGTATAATAGAAACCCTAGGGTATAAACCCAGGTATTGTATCTTTCACAAGAAGTGGAATCAATACAGAGTTTTTCTTCCTAAACTCTCTTCTCTTCTCTTTCTGGCTCCAACTTTAAGCTCTAGGTGCCGGCCATCTACTTTGTTCTTCTTCAGATTTCTGGATTAACACCCAGGTTCCATGCAAGATATCGGATCTGAGGCTGTGGTTTCGAGCAATCGTAGGAGCAACAATTGGTTTCGGAAGCGGTGCCATCTGCTACAACAATTTGCTATCAGAGCCAACTGTCCTCAACATGTTTCAAGGGTCTTATTTGTTTCTTTTTATTATTTTTTTCTTAAGGAGAAAGTTTAAAATGTTCCCTAGTCATCAAGTCTTATCATGCTATAAAAGAAGGAAAAGAAGATTTTGGTGATGAATAATCAATATGACTGCTTTCTGAATCTATTTGTGTTCTGTCTAGAACACGTTTTTCATTTTTTTGGACTAAATTAATCACCTCATATGATGGAAACAATTGCCATCAAGAGCAAACTTTTGTTCCTGATAGCAGTTTTTCAAAACAGAAAATTGGAAATATATTTACATTTTGTATATTTCAGATATGAAATTTCGTTCTGGTTCCCTCTATTGTTGGTTCATTCTCCTAGATGACATCCACATCTGTTCTGCTCGTCTATTACTCCATAGGGAAATGAGTGTAAGAGTTCAACTTAGGTTATTTGTGGGCCCATCAAGAATCTTTTTGTGTGCTTAAGGTTAGGATATCTAACATGGCAAACTTCATTGCCTACATGAAAACATATACATTATATGTTGGCAGTTTTTACTTACAACATGCTAACTTGGCAAATTGTGCAGACCTTTTCTTATGGAAAATATGTGACTATTTGTCTCAATTATACCTGGTAATTCTAAGTGGGCAAGGAAATGAAAGTTTATGATTGCACTTTGGTGAAAACCTAGATATTGTAAGAACTTAGTCATGCCACAGTCTGAGTCTATACATAGTGCAACTTTCCATCATAGGGCAGTAATGAAGATTTCTTTAACCTTATCTTGCCTTGATTCTGCACAGCCTTTGGATCTGATTGACTGACCTGGCCAAGTAATATTTCAATGATGTTTGAAGGAATCAGGAACATGTTTGGGTTGACAAAATGTAACTGCTAGTACGATAATACCATATATTTGTTAAGCTTTAAAAGTCCGAGGTGTTTCAGGCATTGGTTCTTATGATGGTGTATGACTGAAAAAAGAGTAGAATTACCACAATGGTTGTCAAATAGATGTATCATCAACAGCAACTAATCCAGTTGCCTGTGTGATGTATCGTTGACTTTAAGTTGACTTTATGAATATCAAAGGAGTGATGCTAGTGATGCAGATATAGTAAACAAGACTCCAACTAATCTATTGTTGAGGTTTAATGCATCAAATTACTTCCAAAATGGACTTATAAGTGCTTGCAATTGTAAAAATTAGCACCTCTCTTAGGCCGTGTAGCAGCCTACACGACTTATCAATGGGCAGTTGTGGGGCTCATTCAGGTAAATGAATTAATATAAATTGATTGTGTTGGGTACAGTTTATAGGCCAGGGACTTTCATTTCCAAACTTAAGATCATATAGTTATTTTCCTGTAATAAGTCTAGGTTGGAGGATAATTATTTTTAAAAAAATGATGCATGTTTGTGAAACATTGAGCTGCTTAGATGACTGAAAAGTCTCGACCAAACTTGTTCCCTATGGTGGTTGAGATGTGATCTTTGTTCAGTTGATCAGGAGGAATATTTTTCATATTTTTATTTGGTCATAGACTGCTATTAAAGGAAAATGTCGACATATTTGTGTTCTATTGTCTTATCCGTCTATCCCTTTGCCATGTTTCTCACCTTTTCTTTGCACTATGACTGTTATAAATTTATAATTCCTAGATGATGTTTCACTTGATTTAAATGGTTTCCTCATCTTTAATGTCAGGTGATTGACTGATCACATGGCCAGACTGTATCACCTGTCATATCAATGAAAGCAGGGGAAACCTTAAAATTTTTTAACAGAATATACCTGGTTCCCTGTGAAGAGCTCCATCAAACTTGACATATTATGGATTTGCCTCTTTGTTATGGAAATTTAGTTCTACTTCCCTTTTGGATTATGTCCAAAATGTGCCTTCTGTTTCTACTTTGTATCTGCAGCATATCATGAAATGTAATATACCACATACAGACATCTGAAATAGAGGTTTCCACATATACTTTATGGCCCCCTGCCACATCTATTATAAAATCATTTGGCTCTTGATTTCTAGTTCTTTTCTTGTTATGATGATATATACTGTAAATATTTTAGTTTTTCCATATACTTACATCGCACATCCTGGCAGGGAGTTATGGCTATCCTGGAGATCCAACTGAATGCAGTTTCTGTTGTAAACCTTGTCATGTCAATAGGAATTGCTGTTGAGTTTTGTGTACACATCACACATGCCTTCTCGGTTAGTCTCATAATCTCTCATTTGTCAAATAGTAATGCCATGAAAGTTTACATTGATAAAGTAGGTTTTGTTATTCTTCACCACTAATTGAGTTCTAATGTTTCGGTCTGCACAATCCAGCAATAATAATGTCTCTATATGGTCGTGACCATTTTCAATAAATCATTTTTGGAGCACATATGAATATAAGAATGCATATATTATATGTAGATACATGTGTGGTGAACCTACTATTGCAAATGCCCCTGGTTTGATTTTTCACTAGAATGACTTGCTTTACTCAAAGAGGCTACTCCTTTCTATCATTCCTTTGTTGGAATTGGAATTTGGAGAAGTCCTATAGGCTTGTCTGATGTGAAAAGTAGATCCGATTGGGGACCTAACAAGGTTATAGAGATTGAATGTAGTACCTTGCACTACTTGGGCATGCAATTGGAAGGATTATGTTATATCACTTAAATTAGACTTATGAAATTAGAAGCAGCTTCTAACCAGGTATGTGATTTGTCTCAGCCCTCGAGAAAATATTTGCATGCTACCTAAGCCTCTGGCCAAGTAATTTTGATTTTTATTCATATCATTCTATTATGCTTTCATCCAGATCTTCTGAAAAGACATGAAATCTATGTTTGGTGTAGAGAAAATGCTTTGTGATGTTTCAGAAAAAAAATGAGAGGTAGATAGAGAAAAAGAAGTAACATTGCCCATATATACAACTCATTTGGCCTCACAAACTAGTTACCCCTTGTTTGGCCTCGCAAACTAGTTACAACTTACAACCAAATCTCTGAAACTAGCTGAAGTTTTGTTTTAATTCTGATCTAAACTGTAACATTTGAGTTTGTTTTCAGAGATATGAAAGAAACTTCAATCGTATATGTGGCTGTATGAAGTCCCTTAGCCCATAAGAGTATGTAAACTGTAAAGTATAATCAAATACAGAAAGCAGGAAAGTGAATAAAAATAAAAGATTGCAAAAGCAAAATGAATGTTGTAAAGAAAGATATAGTCTTGAAGATAAGACAAACATTAGGTGTCATACCTCTTATTCATAATAGTGTTTTGGGGACATGAATGCGAGAATGAGGTCCATATACATATGCAAGCATCTTAGGAAGAAGACACAAAGGGAATATGGAGACATGCAGGAAAGGTTAAATAAATATTTTCAATACTACTAAAAAGAAAACATTAGAATATGATTTTCAAGTTTCAACAAACAGATTTCTTAGTCAAACAACTAAATTAGTTTAAGAATATAAGAAACATGACATTTTTTGTGAAATGGTCTGAGTCTTTACCAATTTGTGAGATGTATAATCTCTCAAAGGAATAAAAGCTTGTTTCTGATGTCATTATTGTGGGTCAAATAATTAATAAAAGGGTCTTGGCTCTACCATTTAGTGAAATATACGACAGAAGAGTTTGTTGAGTATTTAGTGTCTGGTACTTATATGACTCGTTGGTAAGATCTGAGATGGATTCTTTGATATGGTCATGACTCATGATGGTTCAGGTAACATAAGGATTCTTTGAGACAGAAAAGTTAGCTTTGCACCTTTGGCTTCAAAAGGGTTTGATATAAGGATTCCAGTCTCAGACCAATATCTTTATCTGAATTTGATTGAAGGAGCATAGCCTCTGACCAAATGCTTTTCTTAACCATTGCCTCACTACAGGTCTCTTGCATGGCCTATACCAACATTGGTATTTTTATAATTCCCAAGGGCATTTACAGTGCTTAAGTCTCCTGGAAATCCCTTATAAACTTGACTAGGTCTTGTATTTCTAATAAGGAAAATATAGGCTATCCATGCCAATTAATAGTTACATGATTTTCAAGGAATCTAAAAGTAAAAATTAGGTGTCAGTTAATTTTCAATGTCATAATAACCCAACTGAATTTACCACAGTGGCACCTTGTCGATTTTTGGGTGATATCTTCCTTATCTAGACTCCATTAGCCACTTTGGGAAAACTAAATCTGATAAGAGTGGAACTGTTTTGATGCTTTGACTTCGTTGCGAGATTTTCCAGTCCGACTTGCCTTCAATGTTTTTGGTGGGTCTGATGTCCTCGAAGTCTTTTGTAATATTCTCTTGAACATTGGTCACATAATGAGGTGGTATGCATCCTTGGTGTACAACATTTAAATTGTATGGAGGCTAGTATGGGGGAGGCTTATAGATGAGGAGAGTGGGGGCTGGAGGATGGATAGGGAGGCTTATAGGATGAGGAGAGTGGGGGCTGGAGGATTGGGGTTAAGATGATAGAGTTGTTAAGGGAACAAGGGTGGAAGTGGTATTGGATGATAATGAAGGAGCAACAGTTGAGGATAAGAGGAACATAGGAAAGGGAATATGGAGGTGGAGGATGACTATGGTGGATGCAGGTAAAGGGGGATTTCTACAAGGGAAAGGAGAATGGATGGGCTTGAGATGTGTGTGTGTGTGTGTGTGTGTGAGAGAGAGAGAGAGAGAGAGAGCTTTCTTGATGGTAGAGTAGGCATTGTGGTGGTGCAGGTGGTCATGGGATCAGAGATAGAGAGCTTACTTGGTGGTAGAGCAAGCATTATACTGGTGTAGTGTGGCAACAGGATTCAATGGGATTAGACTTCAACAGTGGTTGTGACTACATGTTTTGTTATTGTAAATTTGTTTTAATTAATGGATCCGGTCTGGTCGTCATCTAGTCAGTTTGCTCTCAATCTCAATTTTGCCCATCTATCGGTGGATTGATTAGGTAGATCCATCAGGTTGGCAGACTGAAAACTGCTGCTAGATTTGAGTTATGTAATTCGTTTCGAGTACAAACCAGCCATTAATTCTAATGGATCTATAAGGCTTTTATCATGATCAGGTTACAAATCTGGAAAATGTTTGCATGATTTGAGTTATTGATTGGATTAAATTTATGACCTGACCATTAACAGGCCTTGATCTGGTTATGAACTTAGATTGAGCATGGATGGTAAGATTACTGAGCTAGACATCCAACAATCTAATGACACCAAGGAAGCTATTCAGTTCTGGTGGCAGAACTAGGGCTTTACAGGCAATTAAAATGTCCATAGAAGACAAATATAGAGTGTGTGATGCATTTTGGAATTTCTCTGGAAACTCATTCCCATACCTTTTTCCTTATTTTTTTTTTAGACATCCACTTCCTTGCACCCAGGTCTGATCCCACTTCAGTCAATCAAGGTTCACAGAATTACTGTAACTGAGTAAAAGCTGTCATAATTACTGTAATTGATGTTTTGGTTTTAGTTATGGATTTGTTGGAAACTCTAGATTTCTAAGTTTATGGTAGTTCTGCTCATCACAGGCCTGCAATGGGGATAGGCAGACCCGGGTCAAAGAGGCTCTGAGTACCATGGGCGCATCTGTATTCAGGTAAGATGTTATTTGCTTTTTCTTTTGTAGTTACTAACCAGTAAAACACCAAGCTGTTGAATCAAATAACTATTGACACTCTAGAAGGCATCTGCTGATGTGAATGCCTTCACCAAAATCTTTATCTATAGAGGTATCCAACTGTCACTGCTCAAGAATGAATTTTCTGTTGTCTTTGACTCATTTTGTTTTGGATACCTAATCATCAAGGCAAGTTACTATTTCTGCTCTTATAATTCCATGTCAGAAGGAAAGTAGCATCATTTCCTTACAGGTCCTTCATTGTGGTCTTACCAAGAGATGCGGTATTGCTAGAGAACTTTTGAATTGATTGGTTGCAAGACAGTATCATACATCATAGGCCCCAAACTTGTTTGGGGTTGATTTGGAATAAGCAACGTTCATTGCTTCTTATTGCATTTATTCAGCCATACAGTCACTCTACCAGGTTAAAGCACCTTTAGAAGGGGTGAAATGGGGATTTTAGAAAAGCTGACAACTACCTTTGCTTTATCTGATCCATCTAAATCAGACTGTGGCAAAATGGTCAAACAGCTTTAACGTAGTGAATTTTTTCTTTTCTTTCCCAAAGAAGTTCTATATAACCTATTTGTCCATTTTATCGATCCCACCAAACAATGGTATCAAGGTCTATCAAACCCGTACTAGGACTCACATTGGTTGGTACGGTGTAGATCCATACCACGCCATTCCATGGCATATGGAAACAAGGAGAAGGATGGGGAGAGTGAGGAGACAGAGGGAAAGGGGGAGGGAGGAAGGGAGAAGGAGAGAGATCATAACCCACAAAATCTGCGTCCAACTCCAACCCCTCCTTCCCCAAACCAAACCCTAAATCAATCAAAACCCACAAAAATCCACTGTAGTGGAACCGTAGATTCCCTCTGTTCTCACCTCGAGGGAAGCCACCTCCGATCAATTTTTCCATCGATACAAATGCAAATGCACAATTCTTCTATTTCCACTTCTGATTGAGATTAGAAAAAGAAAAAGAGAGAGAGAGAGATGGGGATCGAAGATATGAAACCCTACAACAATTCCCTAGCATGGAAAGGGTTGGAGGGGGGGGATGGGGATTTGTAACCATCGAATGTGGAGGGATTTCCAAGCAAGCCATCAAACCATTGAATGTGGTGGGATGTATAATCAAGCTGTTTCGAACTAGTAAGCCTTTCTAACTTGGCATCAGTTCAGTTTGGTGCTAGCCAAATCATGCGGTTTGGATTGGTTCAGTGATAACTGAAGGTTATAGTTTTTTTTTCTTCTTTCTTCTTTTTTTTCTTTGTTTCTGAAGGAAAATCCTGATTTTCCGGACTAGGTTCGTTCAGATTTGATCGGATCAAGAGATATATTTCAAAAAAAATTTTCTTTGATCCTAATCAGATATGGGATATTTTAGATCTGATTCTTATTATTTTAATAATTAAAATAAAATTAGATAAATTAAATCAAATTTAATTTACCTTGAAGTGGGTAATCCTATTACCCGATGATGATCCTATGAGCAGCGGAAGGTTCTGGATCTAGTCACGCAAGTGCCTGGCCTCTACCGGTATCCACTCGGACTGGATCTAGAGATTCTCTTCTTCTCTATCACGTCTCCAAAAATTAGATCTGGATCAGATCTGGAGGATCTTTAAAACTCCTTTTGAAGATCAACAGTTGTCCTTTGCAGCAGCGCAGCCTTCTATCTTTCAGTCGCCTTTCTCTCGTCTGGATTGCACCAACCAAGGTCCAAACCACTTTGGACGTGGAGAGGAGAGGGAGAAGGTGGGTTTGGCATGGAGGAAGAGGGGAGAGGAGGCCTTGGGGTGTGGGAATTGAATTCCTTTCCGATCATAATTTGAGTTGGGCGCAGGGTCTTATTTATAGACTAAGCGTGATCCAACTCTTCTTCCCAACCAATCACAACTCTTTGTGAAATCAGATCTAAATCTGATTGGTGGAAATAGAGTTCCCTGGATTTCTCCTTAGAGGGCGCCTAAGTCCAGTCAAAGTTGGTTCTTAGGAGAACTCTAATCGAAATCCAAAAAGGAGATGGAGTCCCTATCCAACAGGGACTCCTGGGCACCTCGAACTTGGGCACACGCGAAGGGTGGTGTGCGCCCTCCTCCTTGCCAGGTTCTGGCAGGGGGACAGGCCCCCACTAGCTCTCCAATAGGTGCGTGATACGTGGACAGAAGTCAAAGTGTCAATGGTCAACGTTTGACCAGTCAAAGGACGAGAAATGGCAGGTGACCAAAAATGACAGGTATTGTCTTACAAAATAAGACAACCCTTTTCTGACCTGGACAAGCTCCAGTCAGACAAAGTGAAGGCCTCTGATCGAGCACAAACTTCTTTGGCTCAGTCAGGACAACTATTTATGATAGTAAAAGAAGAACGTTAGGTTCAATCGAGTGCTAGCACGATTTTCTTAAACCTAATTGAATCTCATTCAAATCAATTGAACTGGATTAGTTCAATTGATGATCACCAGATTCAAACCCTTTTTTTTGTATGATCCAGTTAGGTTCAGTTCTGTATGGTAATGGGATATGTCATGATCTCTATCAAACTCCTTTCGATGGATCAGAACTCTTTTGATTAGAACAGCTAGAATGATCGATCATCTAAATCATTCTAATTGCTCCCAAAATTCACCAATGACACCTAGCAGTATATGGTGGCAACCCATCAGAGCTGAATGCGAACCTCTTGGTGCAGCTACCTGTGTGATTAAGTTCTTCTATCTTGAGCCCCGATCAGATTAGGGTTAAGGTGAATTCGTCAAACCCTAGTCTCTGTCATATGATGTAATCATTCGATTCAAGTCCAATGTGAAAACCTAAATAAAAACTCTTTCTATTATTTCACTCTGCCATGGCCATGGACTTCTGGACTTGATTCTTATGATCATTATAGGGTTGCTTCTCTACCACCGAGGTAGATAGATTCCATCTTGATGCTATCCAGTTCCTACAATGAACATACTATAGCCAACATACACCTCAAAGTTTCGAATGGCTAGGAGATCGAGTAATGATGTAGTCAAACTATAACACCCTCAAGGTGAACTGCCGATGCATCTCAGGTCAAAGAACCAGACACACTACTGCAGCATCGAGTCAGTCATTGACGAGAAGGTAGACTCCCTAATGACTACTCGAGGTGGTCACGCTCAGTGCCCTCGTTCTCTAACGAGTACTTGTACTCTCGCTCCGGTGTCTCCACACCGTAGACTCAAGACTCATCTACCAAAGAGAAGCGATTGTACACCAACCTTCCGAATCAATCCCATCCTCGTGATGATCCTATGGTCAGGAGCATTTTATGAGTTAATAATGATTATTCATGTCTTAAATTTTCAACTCTTGAAAATATGAATTATCATTGCCATTAACTCAAAGGATGTATTACTAAATACACATATGTGATAGAAAATAACCCATTTTATTGATTTTAGTCAAAATTATAATTTTGCCCCTAGAAGTGTATTACAAGTGTCAGCCAATTCTGGCTTCTAGGGCACATATATCTAACAATCTCCCACTTGTCCTAAAGCCAATTGGCTATAAGTCTAAGTCCCATCTTACTCAAGGTGGGCTTCGATCTTCTGCTGGCCCAATGGCTTTGTAAGCAGATCTACCATATTGTCTGTGGAGTTAACTCTCTTGACCTCGACGTAACCCTTCTCGAGGTAATCGCGGATGAGGTGGTATCGCCGCTCAATGTGCTTGGATTTCTGGTGAGACCTCGGCTCTTAGCAAGGGCTATGGCGCCATTGTTGTCGCAGTACAGAGGAATGGCATCTGATGGCATTACTCCAATTTCTGCAGCAAACTTCTTGTACCAGAATGCTTTCTTCGCAGCCTCTGATGCAGCGATATATTCTGCTTCCATGGTGGAATTTGCTATCATGGTTTGCTTGGAACTCTTCCAGCTGACAGCACCACCATTGCACATAAACAGACTCCCAGATGTCGACTTTCGATCATCTACATCGACATGAAATCCGAGTCTGTGTATCCCTGGACTTGGAGTTCTCCGTTACCAAAGACCAACATCATATCCTTAGTTCTTCTCAAGTACTTAAGGATACATTTCATAGAAGTCCAGTGTTCTTCACCTAGATTTGACTGATATCTGCTTGTGACACTCACAGCATGGGCTATATCAGGTCGTGTACATAGCATGGCATACATGAGGCTCCCTATTGCAGAAGCATAAGGGATCTTGCTCATGCGTTCTATTTCCTCAGGTGTGCTAGGGCACATCTTCTTGGAAAGATGAATACCATGTCTGAAGGGTATTAATCCCTTCTTAGAGTTTTCCATACTAAACCTCTTTAGTACTTCCTCTATGTACATCTTCTATGAAAGTCCTAGCATCCTATTCGGTCTATCCCTATAGACCTTAATTCCTAGAATAAAGGATGCTTCACCTAGGTCCTTCATGGAGAATTCCTTGGATAACCATAATTTGACTGTTGTCATTATGGGAATATCATTCCCAATAAGGAGGATGTCATCCACGTACAATACGAGAAAGACAACAGTGCTCCCACTGATCTTTTTGAAGACACACGGTTCCTCTTCGTTTTTGATGAAACCAAATATTTTGATCACATCATTGAAATGAGTGTTCTTGCTTCGAGATGCTTGCTTAAGTCCATATATGGACCTTTGCAGCTTGCAAACCTTGTGATCAGTATCACTGGATGTGAAACCTAGCGGCTGTTCCATATAGATATCTTCCTCAAGATATCCGTTCAAGAACGCCGTTTTTACGTCCATTGGCCATATTTCATAATCGAAATAGGCTGCAACGGCAAGCAATGTGTGGATGGATTTTAGCATAGCCACTAGGAAAAAGGTATCCTGATAGTCAATGCCTTCACATTGACTATAACCTTTTGCCACTAGTCTAGCCTTGAATGTCTCCATATTCCCATCTGCACCAATCTTTCTCTTGAAGATCCATTTACACCCAATAGGTAGTATACCTTCTGATGGATCTACCAAGGTCCAGACTTGGTTCGAGTGCATCGAGTCAATTTCTGACTGCATTGCCTCTAGCCATTTCTTGAAGTCGATATCTGATATCGTCTTGTTGTAAGTTTTGGGATCATCACCATGAGCACCATTACCTACGAGGAACATTTTCTCTATTTTCTCTGAAATAATACCTAAGTATCTTTCAGGGGGACGAAAAAATCTTTTCGATCTATGAGGTGGAGGAGGTGTTCTTATTGGCTCAACCTGATTTGGTTCCAATTGGTCCTTAGCTCGTTGTACTTGTGAGACTTTCTCATCAAGCTTAATCTGCTTTCCAACGCTGCTATTTTGAATAAACTATTTTTTAAGAAAGATGGCATGTCGACTCACAATCACATTGTGGTCTTCTGTAATGTAGAAATAATATCCTAATGACTCTTTAGGATATCCTATGAATCGAGCTCTAAAGGACCTAAACTCTAACTTGTCCGCTTGTTGTCTTTTGACATGAGCCGGACAACCCCAAATTCTGAGATGACTCAGACTTGGTTTCTTACCATGCCATATCTCATACGGTGTGGTAGGAACGATCTTAGAGGAAACTCTATTCAGTAGATAAATTGAAGTTAACAATGAATGTCCCCAAAGAAAATCAGGGAGGTCTGTGAAGCTCATCATGGATCGGACCATATCCAATAGAGTCCGATTTCTCCATTCTGAAACCTCGTTGAGTTGAGGTATTCCTGATGGAGTCCATTGAGAGACTATGCCATTATCCTTGAGATAGTCTAGGAATTTCCGGCTAAGGTATTCACCTCCTCGATCTGATCGAAGAACCTTAATGGGTTTTCTAGTTTATTTTTCTACTTCATGTCTGAATTCTTTGAACTTTTCAAAAGCTTCAGACTTATGTCTCATAAGATACACATACCCATACCTAGACAGATCATCGATAAAGATAATGAAGTAGACAAAATTGTCTCTAGCCGGCACGTCAAATGGGCCGCACACATCAGTATGTACTAGGGCAAGGAGATCTGTGGCCCTTTCCCCATGTCCAACAAAAGGAAGTTTAGTCATTTTGCCTTGAAGACAAGATTCACAAGTTGGATATGACTCGGAAGTCAATGGACTCAATAGCCCATTTTTCTCCAATTTGTTGATCCTATCTTCTGCTATGTGATCTAATCTTAGGTGCCATAGATACCTGTCGTTTAGACTATCCCTAGGTCGTTTGGCATTCACATTCTGCTCGATAGTTAGAACAGGTACATCAATATGTAGCTGATAAAGACCGTTAATAAGGAAACTATTTACAATTTTATTTCTTTCATAAAGAATGTTACAATGGTCCTTAAAGAAGGTAATCACATAGTCTTCTAGTGCTAAGTATGAAACAGAAATCAAATTTCTACTAGCTGCAGGTACATAATAATAATCTTTCAAAACTAAGTTTAAACCAGATGGTAATCGAAGAGGGTATGTTCCCACCACCACTGCAGCAACTCTTGCTCCATTACCAAATCCAGACGAAAAGAAAGACGACTGAAAGATAGAAGGCTGCGCTGTTGCAAAGGACAACTACTAATTTTCAAAAGGAGTTTTGAAGATCCTCCAGATCTGATTTTTGGAGACGTGATAGAAAAGAAGAGGATCTTCAGATCCAATCCGAGTGGATATCGGTAGAGGTCAGGCACTTGCGTGGCTAGATCCAGAACCTTCCGCTGCTCATAGGATCATCATCGGATAATAGGATTACCCATTTCAAGATAAATTAAATTTGATTTAATTTATCTGATTTTATTTTAATTATTAAAATAATAAGAATCAGATCTAAAACATCCTAGATCTGATTAGGATCAAAGAGAAAAATTTTTGAAATATATCTCTTGATCCGATCAGATCTGAACGAACCTGATCTGGAAAATCAAGATTTTCCTTCAACTGGTATCAGAGCCAATGTTCTAAAAGTGTTTAGATCTGATTTTAAATTTATTCTAATTAGAAAATAAGTGATTTCAGATGTTACATGAGATGTGATCAGATCTGAAATCAGAAAAAAAAAATTAAAATTAAATAATTTGGATCTAAGATTAGAAAATATGCATGACTAATTCTAAAATAGAATAGTTCTATAGAATAGTCTTGTATGTTTTCAATTTAATTTGATTAAATCATATTTTAGATCTATTTATTTACTATTTTTTGATATTATAATTATTATAATAACATCTAAAAAGCAGCAAATAAAAATTATTTAATTTTAAAACATCATATGAGATATGATTGATGCATGTCTAGACTAGTTGTAGAATAGTTCTACATAGTTGTCTAGATTAGAATTTATTTTGATTAGATCAATTTAAATCTAATTTTTTAGATTATTATGAGATATTTAGATCTAAAAACATGCATAATTCGATACATGAGATGTATGCAAAATAATGCCATGATTAGATCTAATTCTGTATATGAGTATATGATATAGATCTAAAACTATTTTGTAGTATTGCATATTCCTGATTAAGGCGTTCCTCTTGGCCGTCCGATCATAAGAACGAAGGATTTAAAGGCCCTCTCCTCCCATCCGATGGGATGTTCTTATGACGTGTAGGGGTGCTGCGTGTTTCGTCCTTATCAGAAATCAAAAACTTACTTTCTGCAAAACCTAGATCCTGAAACCCTAGGATTTATTGTGCCATATTTTGTTTATTAACCCGTACTTAATTAAAAATTAAGATTATGAAATATTAATTAGGTCTAAAATTGAGAATTTCAGATCTAAGACATATTCATATACTGGGTTTCGGGCTTGGGTAGCTCAATTAGGTCTAAGCGGTTGATCAAACCGAATCAAGAGTTGGTTAGATGGGATCAACATATGCTTAATTTTGACCAGCCTAATAGGATTAAGTCTGGGTCAAGATCGAGTCACGATCAAGTAAGACCTAATTAGGCTCAGAGGTTAGAGTCTGGATTGTAGGCTACCCAATTAGTTCTGGCTCAACAATTTTGGTGTCTAAGGTAAGTTTTGGCATAGACGATCGATTTGATTTTTAATTGGAAGCTACTCGACCTGAATGCGTTCTTGTACGAGTTATGCATATTCCTTCCAGGTCTCACTTACCTGGCCATATCTGTTGACACAGTTCTGATATGAGGTGGTCAATAATCCGAGCTAACCCATGCCACTAGGTTAGTCATAATTGTTTATGACTATGACAAGTCTAGTTTAATGAGACCTGAATCAATTCTCCTAAGAAAAGATTAGGTCTGAGGTCTTCCACCATTGTAGATGTGCGAGCCCTTTCCGGGGTTGATTGTTCTCGGCTGGATACAGTGGCTTAGTTGCACCGGGAAGATGCAACCATGTCTATTAGGCATTGGATGTAATGGACTGGAAGATGAGTTGGGCTCAATATTTCGGATACGGTGAGAGACTCAATTAGGAATCCAGTCTGTGCAAATGGTGGGTCTGACTTAACTAAGGAGTGGATCAATATTCCGGATACGGTGAGATTCATGAATTAGAGACCAAGTTTGGGTACACCATGATTAGAGAATCATTGAACAAGAGTTGTTCACTCATTGGCTAACCCATCACCAATAACTGTTAGGTGAGGTGATGAGTCAGTTGGTGAGACCGCACCACCCACTAAAAATCATTAATCATGAAGATTTTCGCATCTCTACAGAGGGAGTGTAGGGATCCGAGAAAATAATGGGAGCTAATTTGTTTAAAAATAAAATTTTTAAACAAATTGGTCAAGTCATAATTACAGTATCTAACTAGAATCTTTGACTCTACAGAAAAATGTCTGCGTCCAACCCATTGGCACGTATCTTGGACACACATAGACTGACTGGATCCAATTATAAAGATTGGTTCAGGAACTATAAAATCGTTTTGGATTCCGAGAAGTTAACCCATGTATTGGATCAGGATCCTCCCACCTTACCAGTCCGTCCATCCATTGAACAGAGAGCATTTCTAGAAAAATGGATAGATGAAGATAATAAGGCCAGATATGACATGTTTGGGCTCGATATCTGATGGCTCAGCACCAACATGAAGACATCGGGATACTCACCAAAGTGTTGGCTCACCTGCAGGAGATGTTTTGGTAAAC
>QRFJ01001419.1:512319-600984 GCA_006176705.1 Cocos nucifera
GCACCAACCAAGTCCAAACCACTTTTGGACGTGGAGAGGAGAGGGAGAAGGCATGGAGTTTGGCATGGAGGAAGAGGGGAGAGGAGCCTTGGGGCGTGGGAATTGAATTTCTTTCCAATCATAAATCTGAGTTGGGCGCAGGGTCTTATTTATAGACTAAGCTGTGATCCAACTCCTCTTCTTCCCAACCAATCACAATCCCTTTGTGAAATCAGATCTAAATCTGATTGGTGGAAATAGAGTCTCCCTGGATTCCTCCTTAGAGGGCGCCTAAGACCAGTCAAAGTTGGTTTCTTAGGAGAACTCTAATCGGAAATCCAAAAAGGAGATGGAGTCCCTTGTCCAACAAGGACTCCTAGGCGCCTCCAACTTGGGCACACGCCAGGGTGGCGTGCGCCCTTCTCCTTGCCTAGGTTCTGGCAGGGGGACAGGCCCCCACCAGCTCTCCAATAGGTGCATGACATGTGGTCAAAAGTCAAAGTGTCAATGGTCAACGTTTGACCAGTCAAAGGTAGACTTTTGACCAAAAGTCAAAGAACGAAAAATGGCAGGTGACCAAAAATGGCAGGTATTGTCTTACAAAATAAGACAATCCTTTTCTGACTTGGACAACCTCCAGTCAGACCATAAGTGAAGGCCTCTAATTTGAGCACAAACTCCTTTGGCTCAGTCAGGACAACTTATTTATGATAGTAAAAGAAGAACGTTAGGTTCAATCGAGTGCTAGCATGATTTCCTTGAACCTAATTGAAATCTCATTCAGATCAATTGAACTAGGATTAGTTCAATTGATGATCACCAGATTCAAACCCTTGTTTGTGTGACCCAGTTAGGTTTCAGTTCTGTATGGTAATGGGATATGTCATGATCTCTATCATCGACATCATCGAAACTCCTTTCGATGGATCAGAACTCTTCTGATTCGAACAGCTAGAATGATCGATCATCTAAATCATTCTAATTGCTCCCAAAATCCACCAGTGACACCTAGCAGTATATGGTGGCAACCCATCAGAGCTGAATGCGAACCTCTTGGTGCAGCTACCTGTGTGATTAAGTTCTTCTATCTTGAGCCCCGATCAGATTAGGGTTAAGGTGAACTCGTCAAACCCTTAGTCTCTGTCATATGATGTAATCATTCGATTCAAGTCCAATGTGAAAATCTAAATAGAAACTCTTTCTATTATTTCACTCTACCATGGCCATGGATGGACTTCTGGACTTGATTCTCATGATCATCATAGGGCTGCTCCTCTACCACCGAGGTAGATAGATTCCATCTTGATGCTATCCAGTTCCTACAATGAACATGCTATAGCCAACATACACCTCAGGATTCCTAATGGCTAGGAGACCGAGTAATGGTGTAGTCAAACTATAACACCCTCAAGGTGAACTGCCGATGCATCTCAGGTCAAAGAACCAGACACACTACTGCAGCATCGAGTCAGTCATTGACGAGAAGGTAGACTCCCTAATGACTACTCGAGGTGGTCACGCTCAGTGCCCTCGTTCTCTAACGAGTACCTGTACTCTCGCTCCGGTGTCTCCACACCGTAGACTCAAGACTCATCTACTAAAGAGAATTGATTGTACACCAACCTTCCGGATCAATCACCATCCTCGTGATGATCCTATGGTCGGGAGCATTTTATGAGTTAATAATGATTATTCATGTCTTAAATTTTCAACTCTTGAAAATATGAATTATCATTGCCATTAACTCAGGGGATGTATCATAGACACTAAATATACATATGTGATAGAAAATAACCCATTTTATTGATTTTAGTCAAAATTATAATTTTGCCCTTAGAAGTGTATTACAAGTGTTAGTCAATTCTGGCTTCTAGGACACATATATCTAACAGTTTCCTCTTTTCTGAAAGGTATGCTAAATTTGTGCTGAAACCTCCATACCAAGGTTTGTCATACCGTACCAAATTAGATGGTACAGGACATATTGTACCATACTGGTTTAGTATCGATATGCGGTACTGGGGGCGTACCGACACTCGATGTGCCAAATCAGCCTTGTACTGATATTGTAATAATTTGGCACTGGTATAGGGCTCGGTACTGAGACAACGAATCTTGTGGGTTAATTGACACACATATGACCCCAAACATCCACAAGAGAATTTGACAATTGCATTCAATAAAATATTCGCTTCCCCAATCTGCTCATTCTGCAGTACTATAAGGAGCATGAAAACCATTATCAAAAATAGAAAGAAACGGAACTTCGATAGCATATCAGAGATTTGAAGATTCCAAGGAATGCTTGAGATCTTTCATCTAATGAAATACACTCATTTTGAGTTGTTTTTTCATCCTTGGCTTACTTATCTTGATTCTAGAAGCTATTTCTAAGACTTGTTTTCCCTTTTTTTTGCAGTGGAATTACACTAACAAAGCTAGTCGGAGTGATTGTCCTACGTTTCTCAAGATCAGAAATCTTTGTGGTCTCAATCAAACCCTAGATTTCTAATTTTTGTATTTATCCTAGAAGCCGCCAGTTTTAAATCTCAGATTTTGACCATGATCTTGCAGGTTTATTATTTTAAAATGTATCTAGCACTTGTCCTCGTTGGATTTCTGCATGGACTCGTGTTCCTGCCGGTATGTTGTTGAAACATGCCTTTCTATGATATGATTGTCCTGGAGGTTAGTGAAGTTTGTGTTAATTATTGATTTGTTGTGTGCAGGTGGTGTTGAGCATTTGCGGCCCTCCTTCAAGGTTCATTCCTGTCAACAGGCAAGAAATTCAGCCAACAACCTCAACTCAGCAAAGCTAATCAATTTTTAACTTGGTCAAAATCTCATAATGCGGTACCCATGTTACATATATGGAGCATTTGAAGCTTGTGTATCATGGAATCATGTGCGTACATATCCATTTTTTTTTGCTTGTCACAAGGCATATGTAGCTTGTGCCTTGTATCATGATGTAAACCTGGAAACGTGATCACAGTGCACAAGGAAAAAGAAAATGATTGAACTTTAAACATCAAGTATCCATCTATGGTGCTCCATTGCTCCAAATCTGCTAGAAATATATATTTTGGTGGTGAAGATTAATAATAGCCTTAATTCTATCAAGAACTGGGAGGCGATATTCTCAATATCAAATAAACAAACAATAGTATGGTCATACTGCTCTAGTGAAATGATTAACGTTGATTGTAATCAAAATGTTCGAAGTTCTCAGGTAGCAAAATTGTAACTTGTATGGTTATGGTCGCTGATTTTGTTCATTTTGTGGATGCTGGGCTAGGATATCGTGCAGGATGTAACTGGATTTGCCCAGTAGTCCTGTCAAGACCTCTCCAAAGTGCTGCAATGATTTGGATGAAACAGCTAGAAAGAAATAATAGAGGAGGAGAAAACTCTGACTGTACAGCTGAACAAGTGAATAGAATCAAGTGGTGTCATGGCACGCAAGAAGAAATGCAAATTGTTTAAGCTTTGGGTTGCCAAGGCTTTGTTCATCATATGCAGTGGGGTTGTCCAGACTTGAGTTTTAAGCTGAACTGAGTATATAAGGTTCTATTTATTTTTGCAAGGCTATAACTTCTGTGCTTGGCTTGTTTGTGAGTCAAGCCCTGGACAAGCTTAAGCTGGTTTGCTTTCTAATCAAAACAGCTCTGCGGAGACTCTGAACAAGCCAAACCTGATCCATGCAGGCTTGAGTGCTAGAGCAGCTGGTTGTTAATGACGGTTGAATATGTAAGCTAATCTATATTTCTCAAAAAATTAAAAAAAAAGTGTAATCTAGTTTCTGTGGTTTGATTGCAAGCTTAATTTGTGTCTTGACGGTAGCTTAGATGTGGGTTCTCATGCAGGGACGGGACTGTTGCCGTAAGGATGGTTCGCTGATGAGTCATGATATTGCTGGTGTCAACTGAAAATACCAAATCAGCAAAGCGCCAAGGAATCCAGGAATTCTTCCTTCTTGATATTCAGGTTTTCAATCCAGGTGGTAATGTTGCTACAGCTGACTTTCCTCTTTTCAGTGCAATGAAGAGTTGCGATGGGTAACTCTTACACGTCTTCCATGGAGCTGTCGGGTGCCCCTAAATATCAGTCTCAACCCAAGAAAGTGCAATTGTTGATTACAATTGGATGGCTGTTTTCTCTGAGAAAAAATGTTCTACTTGAACATGTTTTGGATATCTTTAAACTTGATTTGCAACTTTTTGCTGCTTTTGGGTTTGTTTTACCTCTTTACTGGATTTTACTTAAACCTGCCTTGTAATTCATGCTGCGCGCTTCAGTTAGCTCCGGCTAACTGTGACGTTTCTTCTCTTTAATAAAGCAGATTGGGCGTTGCCCAATTCTCTCTCTCAAACAAAGAAGAAAAAAAAGGAAAGAAGAAGGAAGTATCACAATATCTGGATCGGTGGAGGACTACATGTTGACTTGCAACAAATTCATCCCTGCTTTTGTGTGGAGTTTTAAACTATGGACTGTGGACGGAATATTAAGATAAGTGGTCTAGAACAAAGATAATATTCTTTGCTAAAAAAATATTATTTGAAAGAAAATTAAATTTCTGTTTGAAGTTTATATTTCCATTTGTTTAATATATTAATTTGGATGGGAACTATCTTAATTTATATGGCTGTGATATGAAGGGTTTGAAATGTTTTAGATGTGCTATTCAGTCATTGAGGGTAACCCTCCCCCAATGTCCTACCCCCAAAATATTAGTCAAGTGGAATTTTGGACCGTGGATTCTTGGAATCACTACCAAAAGCTTGGCCAACTGTCACATTCCATTTAATATATAAAGAATAGGATAAATTTATCAAAATAATATTTATTTTTAAATTAATTATTAAAATATTAATCTTTCAAAAAATATTTATCAAAATACTATTTGAATGAAAGTTATCCTATCATAGGACGACTTTATAGACTTTACACGCTGAGTCGGCTAGTGAACTGGCAAGAGATATGCGCTAAGTCAGCTCATAAGATAAGTCGCTCTTGAAAGGGCGACTTTCTAAGCCTCTGTATCATATAGCATTTTTATTATAGAGCGACTCATGCGATGCCGACCACTTAAAATCCCTAAACCTCTCTCTCCCGTCGGACATCTCTCTCGTCTAATAAGACCCCTCCCTCTCCCTCACTCCCACTCGGTCCTCGCGGCCAAACCTCCCCCTCCCCACCATTCCTCTTTCTCTCGGTCCGCAGCATGTCTCCCTCCTATTATCGGCTGTCGTCCTTCTCCTTGTAGAAAGGTAAGCTCGTCCCTTCCCCTTACATTTTTTCCCTTGCAGAAAGGTTAGCATGGTACATTGGCTCCCTTTCGCAAGTTGTTTGATATTTAATAGAATGTAGTATATGCCTGTTGTGAGATGCAGACTAGCAAAGAATGTCCATGCAAAGATTTTTTTTTTTTCCTGATCATGCGAATAAATTATTAGGTTGATGCTTGACATTTTTTAACAAAAAGCACTGTCAAGTGCTATGGGAGAATTATTTATTTGGTTCTAAAGGGGTTTTTATGCTACTAACTTCATACCTTTTCATCAAAGCATATCTAGATTTTTGAAGACAGGAAAAAATGGACATAGTGATGCAAGCCATTTTGTAGGGCAACTAGTAAAGATACATACCGAAGCATCAGGGTGAAGTAAATACAGGAAACAGAAAAAAAGGATACATCTCAAGGATCCTTATCAACAAATAATGGACTCTTGTAAGCTGGCAAACGAGATCTGAATATCGAGATGTTCCACTAAGTTTTTGGATATTCGGATCATGCATTAAAGGCTTCCAATTTTGCCATCCACTGATTAGTATTAACATAATGCATATGTACGGATGATATAAAAGTACACTGATGATAGCTATAGAAAGGGATGAAAATGATAGTATGTTGGAAAATGTATCCCAAAATCAATCATCAGCTTATTAACGGTTAAGTTATATTATAATTATAATTGATTTATTAATTAATAAAATATTTTTTGATATTTTTCGTCATAAGTTTTCATTTTCTAACGAACTCCATTGTTATGATGAAGTTCTTAGGACTATTTAGATTCAATAAAGAGAGAATTTATCGATTAGTCCTTAAAACTATTTACGATCAAATGATAGGCTGTTAATAAGGATGACAGTATCTATCGAGCATAGATCACTGTATGCCATATAAGTTGGTTGTCTTCTTAATCAAAAAGTATAAAGACACTGGTATGGCATATAGATGAGATATAGGGGTACATCATCACTGAATGTGACCAACTTCAGAGCATTCTGCTATTGAAAATATCTCTGATGGGATATAGGTATAAGTATCCCTTAGATCTGAGATTACCTCAATAGCTTGCAAGTAACTCACTGTACTTTAGTACCAGACTAACTAAATTTTTAATTCAATAATGAAAGGCTTCTGGGCATAGTCAAGTGCTTGCAAAGTCGGTGTATGATCAAAATAGAGTTGACTACTTCAAGAGTTGGAGAATAATGTATCACTGTATTTCAATATAGCAAAACTTTGGCTACGATAATCCATGAGATTAATTTGATATTTTAAAATACAATGTGGACAGGCTGATTAGAGTTAACAGTTTAACTCTGAGGTATCCTACGAGCATTTTGATCAAGAGGATGAATTATATGAAAACTATATCCACATGGGTTTTAAGGATGTTGTTCTACATATTCGACCCATTCGACCGTCAGGTACCATTGTTAGATGGTCACTTCGACTGGTATAAAAATTTAATCCGATGCTACTGGCTTAGGTTCGAATCTATGAGGTCACATATATTAGAGTTTATGATCCGATCGGATGGTTGATCAACGATTGAGAATCATTCTAAGGTTAAACGATCAATACGATTGATGTTTAACCTAATGCAAATATTACAGGAGGATCGATTAGCAATTTGATTGCTAATTAGCTTAATTTGATTAAGTCAGAGGACTAAGATTAAGTCTAGTTAAATATGATTTAATTAGATTTGGTTTGGGCTTGATTGGATCAAGTTCAATTGGTTTATTGAATAAGCCAAATGCAAGGAAGAGCTAGTCCTAGTTCAATTAGGACTTGGGTCATTCCAATTTTTTAATTTGATTAAAAAATTAAATTAAATTTAAATTAAATTAAATTAAATTTAATTAAGTTCTTAATTAGATTAGGGCCTAATTTAATTATATTGAGTTACTTCTGGTTTGATTTGATTTGAGAAACCATATTTGACCAAGTCAAATATGAAATTCTAGTAAGACTAGGATCCATCTTGCTTGCGCAACCTATATCCCACGCCCCCATGCCCTTTCTCTCTTATTTTTGATGACAAATCTCCTCTCTCCTTGATCATCATGCACGCCCATCCTTCTCCTCTATTTCCTATATGGCATTAAGTTGTGGACCGGATCAATACATGGGAAGTTGTTGAAGTTTGTTGGACTCTATATGATAGAATTCCAACAAACGTGGTCTCTTCCCATGTATGCTGCCCCATCCTAATTTCTCCTCTAATTTTCATGGTTAAAAGGAGAAATTTTTGTGCACCTACCTTGGTGGTCCATGCCTAAAATAAATGAGGGAGCGCCTAAGTGTTGGGCATCCTAACAACTTGCCATATGTGTTCTTACCTTGTGTAGGAATTTGACCCAATGATGACTCTTCCATATCTCTTTATAAGAAGGTCTTTTTGGACTGAATTTTACATTAATTCTAGACCATTAAGAGAGCTCTTAGATGTATGAAAATTAGAGAAAGACTTTTGGGGTGTGGGGATTTCATAGACACCAATCTAGGTGTCTAGGTAAGAGAAAAGAGAAGAAGAAGAGGATCTTCTTCTAGGATCTTTTCCTCTTTCTTTCTCCTCCTCTTTCATAGAGATTTTCGAGTGTTGTTTTAGATTGAAAATCTTTTTCCTTTCTTTTAATTTTTTGGAGTATCCAAGTCTTGAAGAAGAAAGCACCAGATCGATCGTCGAAGAAGGATCAACACAGTACTAGCATACTGTGCTGATTTTCTGCATTAGATTTTTGATCGAAGTTTGTGGACTCGTGTGGACATCTCTTAGAGGCCGGATACGTGTGTGGCTCAGAGCTTCATCCTTCAGTCCAGATTAGCAAATTAGAATATCTAATTTGCACAGATAATATAGATTTGATCTATTATTACATACCTGCATTAGATGTTGTGTAGATTCATGTTGATATGATCAACATATTTTTCTTTCTAATTTTTAATTTTTAATTTAATCTCATACTATAATCATGTAATAGGATCTTAGATTTAGGGGTTTTCTATCTTTTATGGATAAATTTTAATTTATTTTAGTCTTTCATTGCCTGATCTTGAAAAGTTTCAAGATCTAGTCCTGAAATCCTAAATTTGATTTCTTTAATTGGTATCAGAGCCTAGGTTAATTATTACATAATTATATATGCATATTTAGATTATTTCTTAGATTAAATCTAATTTATAATTTAATTATTAAATTAAAAATTAAAAATTATGATCACAAAAATTGATTATAAGGTTGTCCTGCTGTAAGGTTTATCCCTTATAGTGGAGAGATTGTCTTACTTCATGTAGATCTATTTTTTATTATAAATTTATTAGATATAATCTAATCTTATTTTTAATTTATTAGATTTAAAAGAATTTTAGATCTAAAAATAAAAATTTTAGATTATATGGACTGATTATAAGGTTATCCTGCTGTAAGGTTTATCTCTTACAGTGGAGAGATTGTCCTAGTACATAATAATTTAAAATATTGATCATAAAATTTTAGATTAGATCTAAAAAATTTTATGATCTAATTAAAAATATTTTAATATAATTTTAATCATCATAAATATATTAGATTTGATCTAAGGTAGTTTATGATCGATTGGAGTTGAAACTGTTTCAATTACATGAACTTGTTTAAATTAGATCTAAAGTAGTTTCATGCTTATCTTACTTGCATATTGATTATGAATCAAACATGCAACTTGATTGGTCGAACCATATTATAAAAATATTTTATAAATATAAAAATTATTTTTAAAAAATCAAATCCCAACCCTCAGCCCAAAACTTAATTAAGAATTAAGAAGTTGTTTGATTAGGATCTAGAATTATGAATTCAAGATCCTAAAATAGAAATCATAACACATTGGATTAAATGAGTTAGTGAAGATTAGGTCCATTAATTGGGTTAGATCTAGGATTAGATTAAAGAATGAACTTAATTAGAGAATTGACTAAATCTAATCAATTATTATCTTAGATTAGATCAAAGTTTTTTAGATTAATTACAATAGTTGTAGTTGGTCAAGTCCATATCTTTAACAAGACCTAAGATGGACTTGATTCTTGGCTACGCGGTCTAACATAAACTGTTAGATTGATCTAATCAAGACTAATTAAATCAATTGATGTTTAAGATAAATCAGACCAGTGGTCTTTAATTGACAGCCCACTTACTTGGCCATTTCTGATGGTGTCTAAGGCAAGCTTTAGCAGACCCTCCCACTGATCGAACTTACCTGGCCTCTTGGTGAAATTATATTTTGATCGGATCACTTGACTATTCGAGCTGAACCATGTCAGCTAGGTAAAACAGTGTGACTGATTTAGATGCTTTTAGACCAACCTATTGATGATCTCCCTTAAGCTGACTTGGTGAAGTCAGTGGAAGGATCATGACAAGCTGATTAATCTAACCTTTCCTCTTCTTTAAAAATTAAATTCTCTAAAATTATTAGATTTCTAAAATGAAATAGTTATTATGATAACTAGATCATAGCCTCCTATTAAGTAGATGATAATGGGTCCATTAGTTGGATAATCATTAGAGGCCTAAAGGTCTAGTGCTTATCGGCTAATTGAATTATCATTCATTATATGATTTCTTGGTTGCATCTTTCTAAATGGTAGTTAGATTAGCCAACCAAAGTTGGACTTAATCATTCATTGATTTGATGGACCAGGTATGGTCATGTTAATGGTTGGACCTAACCAGACCTTTTTAGTAGAGGCCAAAATCTATTGATTAGGGACTGGGGCAAAAATTTAATTACTAAAAATTATTTGAAGAAAGAATTGGTTATGATCCTATCCTTAGATGTACATGAGTTGGCCAACCAAAGTTGGACTGGTGTGCAGTCTATGTGGATTGTAGTACCCACTAAGAAATTAGGATAATTTTTCGAATTAGAGGTAGAGGCTACCAATTTGAATAAAATAATGAAAGAACCTTTTGATTAAAGTTTAAATCTTTAGGTTTAATGAATCAATTACTAATTAAGTTATGATTTTTTTTATACAGATATGATGACTTTTCTATCGCTCTGATCATTATTGGATAATGATAAGTTGGTGGAATCCAACTTTGATAGCTGGTATCAAAAATTGAAGATAGTTTTGAAGTATGAACGGATCCTATATGTGTTGATGGATCCTGCACCTGAGGACCTAGCTGTCAATGCACATGGAACAGTCAGAGATACTTACCGAAAGTAGCTCAGTGACTAAACCATGGCGCACTGTATTATGCTGGCTGCTATGAGCGATGAGTTTAGTCGCAGATTCGAGACCGCTTAGCTAAAGGATATGCTTTAAATATTGAAAGATTCTTTTGGCACATCCGATGACATTGAAAGGCACAAGACTAGTTGTGCCATCTTCAATATCAGGATGCAGGATGGAACCTCTATCACTGATCATGTACTATACATGATCGAGCTGATAAAGCGATTGAGCAAGCTCGCCTTTTTCTTGCATAAACAGCTTGAAAAAGATGTAATACTAAACTCGCTGCCTAAGTCCTATCTTCCTTTTCTCACTCATTTTAGAATGACAAAGTCTGATGTTGACTACCACGGGTTACTGAAGTTGCTTCAGAACTTTGAGAAGGATCACCAACTCCATAAGAAGTTGGTGAACTTAGTGGGAGTTTCATCTTCTGGTTCTTGATCCTTTAGAAAAGAAAAGAAGAATAAGAAGAAGGGCAAGAAGGTGCAAGTTCAGGCTATGACATCTATGCAGGACCAGATCAGGAAGATCAAGCCTGATAAGAGTCAAGCTGAATGCTTCTTTTGCAAGAAGCAGGGGCACTGGAAGAAGAATTATTCTCAGTACATCGCCTTCCTAGATCTAAACAGACAGAGAAAGAAGCAAGCAGTTGCTGGGCAAGATATTTATATGATAATTTCTTATAATTTTTCTATTTATGATTGTACTGACTGAATATTGGATACCAGTAGCTCTTACCATATTTATAATTTATTACAGGAACTATAGGTCAGTAGAATATTCGAGCAAGATGAGAGGTTCTTGAATATTAAAGATGAAAGATCAGTTTTAATTTTAGCTTTAGAAATCTTGAAACATGTATTTGAGTCCCATACTATTGTTCTTAATGATTGTCATTTTTGTTTAAGTTTCTTTTTAAATGTCATTTCTATAGGCTTTCTGGCCAAAAATAATTATAAAATTTTAATAAAAAAATAATATTATAATATCATTATGAATGGTGTTATAGTTTTCTCTAGACATTTGAACAATGACGTGTATATGTTATCATAACCTATTAACGTAGTTTATTGAACTGGCAAGCATCCTAAATTAGATAGTGTGTCAGATATCTACTTATAGTACAATAGGCTAGGTCATATAAACAAGAATAGGATAAATAGGTTGACTCAAGAGAGAATCCTCGAAGTCAGTGATTGTAAATCACTTTTAATCTGTGAGTCCTTTCTTCTTGGTAAAATGACTAAATCATCTTTTACTGAAAAAGATGAGAAAGCCACTGAGCTCTTAGGTCTAGTATATATTGATGTATGTGGACCAATGAGTATAAGTACTAGAGATGGATATTTCTACTTCATCATTTTCATAGATGATCTATCCAGATATGGATATGTCTATCTGATGAAACATAAGTCAAATTCATTAGAAATATTTAAATGATTCCAAAGTAAAGTAGAAAAATAAACTAAAAAGAGTATTAAAATTTTTCGATCTGACCAAGAAGAAAAATACCTTTTCAGTGAGTTTCTTACATATCTAGGAGAGAATGGGATTCTCTTCCAATGGACTCCTCTAGGAACACCATAGCATAATGGTGTATCTGAAAGAAGAAATCAAACTTTGTTAGACATGATTCGATCCATGATAGATTTTGCTAGCTTGCCGATATCCTTTTGGGGATATGCACTCGAATCGACTTGCTATCTGTTAAATAGGATTTCAAGTAAGTATGTAGTTAAGACTCCATATGAGATATAGACAGAGTGTAAACCAACACTTTCACACCTTAGGGTCTAGGGGTGCTCAGCTTATGTCAAACAATTAGTTATAGATAAACTTGGACCTAGGTCTGACAAGTGCACATTCATAGGGTACCTAAAAGAGATCAAAGAATACTATTTCTACCATACTAATGAATAAAAGATGTTCGTCAGCCTTAAGGCAACCTTTTTGAAAAAAAATTTTTTTGGTAAAGAAACTATTTTCTCTAAGGTTGAACTTGATGAAGTTCAACAGGTAGAAAAACTGACATCCGTAACTGAACCTGAGTCAGATTTGATTAAATTAGATTCGTAGCCTAGTATACCTGCACTATTAAGACGATCCGATAGAGTACCACATCATCTGGATAGATACTATGGTTTCTTAATCCAGGATGGTGATTCCATCGAACTTGATGAGAACGATAAGGATCCGATCACTTATATGGATTCAATATAGAGATCTAATTTCGAAAAATGGCTTGAGATCATGAAATTCGAAATAGAGTCTATGAAGGTCAATGATGTATGGACATTGGTTGACCCATCTGAAGGGATTAAATTCATTATGTGTAAATGGGTCTTCAAAAGAAAGAAGGGCATAGATGAAAAGGTGGAAACCTATAAAGCCCATTTGATTGCTAAGAGATATCATCAACATTATAGTATTGACTATGATGAGACGTTCTTTTTTATGGCAATGCTCAAATCCATTCGGATAATGCAAGCGATAGCTATCCATCTAGATTATGAGATCTGACAAATGGATATGAAGATAGCTTTCCTGAATGAAGAGCTGATCGAAGAGATGTATATGATACAACCTGAGAAGTTCACATCCACAGATGAGTCCAAGGTGTGCAAGCTTTAGAGATCCATTATGGATTGAAGTAGACATCTCGAAGTTGGAACATGCATTTTGATAAGGTGATTAAAATGTATGGCTTTGTTAAGAATGGAGAAGAGTCCTACATTTATAAATGGACAAATAGTCCAATAGTGATATTTTTTGTCTTGTACCTGGATAATATTTTTTTAATTAAGAATGACATACCCACATTGTAGAGAATAAAAATTTGATTATCATCTCAGTTCTCCATGAAGGACTTGAGTAAAGCATCCTACATCCTAGAGATGAAGATCTATAGGGATAGATCTAAAAGAATGCTTAGATTATCTCAGTCCACGTACATAGATACTATGTTGAAGAGGTTCAGCATGGAAAATTTTAAAAAGAACTATCTTCCGATAGGTTATGAAATTTCTCTCTCTAAGAAGGATTGTCCTACAACTCTTGAAGAGAGAGAGAGCGTATGAGTAGATTTTCATATACTTCGATAGTGGAATCTATCATGTACGTCATGACATATACAAAATCAGACGTGACATACTTACTAGGAGTAGTGAGTAGATACTAGTCTGATCCTAAAGAAAATCACTGAAAAGTGGTTAAAGCCATCCTTAGGTATTTGAAAAATACTAAGGATCAATAGTTGATTTATGATGAGTTAGATCTAAAACTTATAGGATTTACAGATTTCAGCTTTCAATCTGATCATGATGACAATAGAAGCATGTCGGATTATATCTTTTCTCTAAATGGTGGAGCCATCTGCTAGAAGAATTTCAAGCAGCATATTGTGGCGGACTTTATTTGTGAAGCAGAGTACATCACAGCATCAGATGCTGTAAAGAAAGCTATGTGGCTGAGAATGTTCATCACCAAACTCGAAGTAGCACCCTCCTTTGATGGTCTGATTCTGCTTGTGATAGTACTAGTGTCATAGCTCAAGCAAAGAAATCAAAGGCACACCAGTGGACAAAGTACATTCTATGCTGCTTCCATCTGGTTGGAAAGATCATGGATTGAGAAAATGTTGACCTTCAGAAGATCAATAAAAAGGAGAACCTGATCGACCTCTTCACTAAAGCCTTAGCAATAAAGAAGTTCGACAACCATAAGTCAAAGATGGATATTAGATACTATGCTGAGTGGCTTTAGAATAAGTGAAAGTTGTTAAAAAATATATTCCAACGCTAATTATCAATCTATTGATGGTTGAGCTATATTATAATTATAATTAATTTATTAATTAATAAAAATTTTTTTAGCATTCTTCATAATAAGTTTTTATCTTCTAACGAACTTCATTATTGTGATAAAGTCCTTAGGATTATTTAGATTTGATAAAGAAAGAATTTATCGATTAATCCTTAAAACTGTTTATGATCAAATGATAGACTGTTAATAAGGATGATAGCATCTATCGAGCATAGGTCGCTGTATGCCATATATGTTGGTTGTCCTCTTAATTAAGGAGTGTGAAGACACTGGTATGACATACAGATGAGATATAGGGATACATCGTTACTGAACGTAACCAACTCCAGAACATTCTACTATCGAGAATGTCTCTGATGGAATATAGGTATAAGTATTTCTTAGATCTGAGATCACCTCAGTGGCTTATGAGCAACTCACTGTGCTTTGGTACCAAACTAACTAAATTTTTAATTTAGTAATGGAAGGCTTTTGGACATAATCAAGTACTTACGAAGTTGGTGTGTGATCAAGATGGAATTGACCACTCCAAGAGTTGGAGAAGAATGTATCACTATATTTCAATATAGCAAAATCTTGATCAGGATATTCCATGAGATGGATTTGGTATTTTAAAATACAATGTGGACAGCATGATTAGAGTTGACAGTTTAACTCTAAGATGTCCTACAAGTATTTTGGTTAAGAAGATGAATTATATAGAAGCTATATTCACATGGGTTCTAAGGATGTTGTTCTATACATTCGACCTATCCGATCATTAGGTACCATTACTAGATGGTCACTTCGACTGGTATAAGAATTTATTTCTATGCTACTGACTTAGGTTCGAACCTATGGAATCACATACATTAAAGTTTATGATTCAATTGGATGGTTGATCAACGATTGAGAATCGTTCTAAGGTTAAACAGTCAATACGATTGATGTTTAACCTAGTGCAAATATTGTAGGAGGATCGATTAGCAATTTGATTGTTAATTGATTTAATTTGATTAAGTTAGAGGATCGAGATTAAGTCTAGTTAAATATTATTTAATTAGATTTGGTTTGGACTTGATTGGATCAAGTCTAATTGATTTATTGGATAAGCCAAGTACAAGAAAGAATTAGTCCTAGTTCAACTAGGACTTGGATCAATCTAATTTTCTAATTTGATTAAAAGATTAAATTAAAATTAAATTTAATTTAATCTAATTTAATTAAGTTTTTAATTAGATTAGGGTCTAATTTTATTGGGTTGAGTTACTTCTAGTTTGATTTGGTTTGAGAAACCATATTTGACCAAGTCAAATATGGAATCCTAGTAAGACTAGGATCCATCTTGCTTGTGCCATCTATATTTCATACCTCGCATGCCCTTTCTCTCTTATTTTTGGCGACAAATCTCCTCTCTTCCTGGTCATCATGCACACCCACCCTTTTTCTCCATTTTCTATATGGCATTAAGTTGTGGACCGAATTAATAGATGGAAAGTTGTTGAAATTTGTTGGATTTTATATGGTAGAATCCCAACAAACTTGCTCTCTTCCCATGTGTGTCACCCCATCCTGATTTCTCCTATGATTTTTATGGTTAAAAGAAGAAATTTTTGTACATCTACCCTGATGGTCCATGTCTAAAACAAAGAAGAGGGCACCCAAGTGTTGGGCACCCCAACAACTTGCCATATGTGTTCTTACCTTGTATAGGAATTTGACCTAATAAAGGCTCTTCCATATCTCTTTATAAGGAGATCTTTTTGGGCTAAATTTTACACTAATTCCAAACCATTAAGAGGGCTCTTGAGCGTGTGAAAATTAGAGAGAGAGAGAGAGAGACTCTTGGGGTGTGGGGATTTCATAGACACCAATCTAGGTGTCTAGGTGAGAGAAAAGAGAAGAAGAAGAAGAGGGTCTTCTTTTAGGATCCTTTTCTCTTCCTTTCTCCTCCTCTTTCATAGAGATTTTTTAGTATTGTTTTAGATCAAAAATCTTTTTTCTTCCTTCTGATTTTTTGGAGTATCCGAATCTTAAAAAAGGAAGCGCCAGATCAACTATCGAAGAAGGATTAGCATAATACTATCATACTATGCTGATTTTTTGCATTGGATATCTGATCGACGTTCATGGACTCGTGTGGACATCTTTTAGAGGCTAGATAAGTGTGCGGCTTGGAGCTTCATCCTTAAGCCCAGATTAGTAAGTTAGAATGTCTAACTTGCATAGATAATATAGATCTGATCTATTATTACATACCTGCATTAGATGTAGAGTAGATGCATGTTGATATGATCGATATATTTTTTTCTAATATTTTTATTTTTTAATTTAATCTCATGTTATAATCATGTCATAGGATCTTAGATCTAGGAGTTTTCTATTTTTTATGAATAAATTTTGATTTATTTTAGTCTTTTGCTGCCTGATCTTAAAAATATTTCAAGATTTAGTCCTAAAATTCTAGATCCGATTCCTTCAGAGTATCTATCTTCTGGCATTTGCCATTTATGAAGGTGAGAATCATAGTAGCTAGTCGTGATTTTTATGGCATTTGTTCTATTATATGGCATGTGATTGAATGGGGATCGACATAGTCTCGGATTAGCATAAGAAAATATTAGCTGCTATTTTAGATATGTCAATTAGATGGACAATGCCATATGGGTTTCATAAATTATGCCTGAGACATGTAGAGGCAAACCTAAATAGTCGATTCCATGATGCGGCATTTTTTATTTATTTTTATCAAACTGCAAAGCAAAATTAGTCTTGAAAGTTTGATCGCAGCATGCAATACATTAAGAAAACATGACCCAATTACTTTCAATACCTCCAAAGCAGTCCACTTGATGATTTGAGTAAATGGTCGCTAGCACATGACATGGGTGGATGTAGGTATAGAATAATGAATATGAATCTATTCGAAAGCTTCCATATGGTATTGAAGGGGGTGCGCTCTTTACTAGTTACCACAGTTGTTCGTCTTTTTTTTGAATGCTTATCAAAGTGGTTTAATGTGCGACGTGTAATAGCAGCACGAAGGAGGGAGGCTGGTAGGATATTCATTAATAAAATTATACGTAAGTTAAATGGATGCTAGTTAAAATCTAGGGACCATGGTGTGATTAAGTATAATAATCAACCAGGTTTGTATGAGATTTGGTTGAGATGCAGGCATTATAGCCCCGATGAACTTGATTATACACAAACAATTGACTTAGGGGCGGGCACATGCACATGTCGGAAGTGGCAGTTACTACATTACTTGTGCTCCCATTTGCTCGCTATATGTGCTAGTAAGAATCTGGATTGAAAATAATTTATTGAAAACAATCAATCTTGTGACTCCTCACTAGGACTACCTTGGTCAAGAATTTGCTAAATTAAAATACAACTAAGCACAACTCTTGATCCGGAGTGATCAATCCCATTTTGATTCATACACCAACTTCTCAAGTACTCAACTATGCCCAAAAATCTTCTATCATTGAATTAAAAATTTTGATAGTTTGGCACCAAAGCATAGTGAGTTGCTTGAAAATCACCATGGTGATCTCAAGTCAGAAGGATACTTATACCCATATTCCATCGAAGCAAATCTTGATAGCAAAAAAGCTTTGAAGTTGGTCATGTTCAGTATAGATGTATCCTTATATCTTACTTACATGCTATACTAACATCTCTATACTTCTTGGTTAAAAGGACAATCAATCTATAAAGCATATAATGATCTACACTCGATCAATGTTGTCGTCCTTGGTGACAACGTATCATTTGATCACAAATAAGTTTAAGAATTAAATGATAAATTCTTCTTTATCAATTCTAAATAGTTCTAAGGACTTCATCACAACACAGGAGTTTATTAGAAGATGAAAAAAATTTATGATGAAAATGCCAAAATAATTTTTATTTAATTATAATTCATATATAAGTATAAACTTATAGCTCAATCATCAATAGATTGATAATTGGCTTTGGAATATTATTCCTAATAGCTGTATCTCCAGACCTAATATAGGAGTGACCGTATATATTCTGAAAAGGATTCGAAGCCCCTATGTTGTAGGCACAGAGGATTTATAGTGATGCGCACCTAGCGGCCACATGATAGGATCGTGTAAGATCTTCATATGTCAGATTTTTATCGAGTATATAGATCTATGATGTACAGCTTGACTGGGCCCTTATCACAGCCATGGTAGAGCAATGGTGTCATGAGACTCACACTTTTCATCTACGCATTGGGGAGGTGATGATCATCTTATAGGATGTTACTGTTCTTCTTGGATTACGAGTGCATGGGCCTACCATCATCGATATCACATACATCATCTGGCCAGATCTTTGCAAGGAGTTGTTCGGAATTATACCGCTAGAGATGATATTGTCGAGATCTTCTTTGAGGCTTCAGTGACTTCGACACACGTTTCAGCATTCATCTGATGATGCAGATGATGAGATTATACAGCGGCATGCTCAAGCATTTATTTTATGTCTTATCAATGGCTATTTGTTCATCAATAATTTTGGATCCCACGTGCAGCTGCTGTACTTATCTCTGCTATGTGATCTCTATGCATATGGGCGGTTGAGTTGGGACAGCACTATTTTAGCATTCCTATATCATAAGCTGTGCAGGGCCATTAGGATAGATGTCCGTGAGATAGCTGGGCTATTGGTGTTGTGACAGCTTTAGATATGAAAGCATTTGCATGTCGGATGGCCAAATAGGTTGCTCCTTGGTGTAGGAGCCCACCAGCCAGTGCCAAGAGATGCTAATGTAGGACATAAGTCTTTAGATATCCATGATGCTGCTATTCAGGATCCATTTGGCGGGATATAGCATGACCAATTTGATCCATTAAGATGCGGGTATGTAACCATTAGCAGTAACCTTTCTATAATAAATGGTTATATATTTATCAAAATTAATATTGACTTTGTTTTTGACAAGTGGAGGATTCGACTGACACATGTTAGCAGTTCGATAACACACACGATCATATATTATAGGGATCAGCTAGACCAATAGCATGATGATTAGATGATATGGATGCCTTACACACCGAAGATATTAGCTACTAGCCTGAGGTATGTCGATCGGATCAGCATGTATGGAGGACATGCACACCTCTTATCTACTTCAACATTGTACAGATCTATTATCCAGAGCATATGATGTGACAATTCAGCATGCATCAGGATATCTCCCCATCATGTGACACTTAAGACAAGCTCCACTCTCGATCGATGAGGGTGACATCGACATGATTGGGCCTGAGAGCATCGGGAGCATATTGACGCATGGGAGCAACGGAAGGATTTGGTTGTGGCTGCTCCACTCATGCACCGGAGATTGATGGATTATTATGATCCATATCTCATATTGTATAGAAGCATCACTAGATGATTCATCGTGCTAGTTATGACTAAGCGGCCAAAGATGTGGTTCCATCCTTCAGGTAGCATGATAGACATTATCATAAGAACATTTTAATTTTTATTTCATTTTATTTTTTAATATATTTTTGTTATGTCATTCTTTTTTTTATACTTATTAAATAATATCTATTTTTTGTCTTAAGTCTCATAGTTTCAAAGGAACATGACACTATACCACCGAGCGAGGAGTGGCTTCCATTCAGTTACTATTGGGTACAAGGACTAAGCGCTTACCAATATCATAGACCTCCTTGTTGATACTATGCGAGTTATCTCGAAGGATAGATCACTTGACACTGTGCCTGCACCATCGATGGATGATCCGAGTATCTTATTATGTGACATCTCTGACTTCAACCTCTCTGTAGATGATGCATCTATATCATAGAGGATGTCTAAGCCTGGAGAGCCATTCAGACACGTGTACATGTTGATAGGCCCAGCACGACAGTATCTTCCTCTGCACTGGTCAATATTGCACTAGAGTCATCCCACTACTAGTTAGAGGTGACACGCATTTACAAGATGCAGACACATAGGAGGCCATAGTATCTTAATATATACATCTTTCGATAGTTATATAATCTATATTTTCTTTTGTAACAAATATTGTAATGACCAACTATTGATTTATATTATTTTAAAATTAATATTATAATTTTTTTAGCCTCATTGCACATCCTATATTTTTTATTGCTATAATGATTAACTATGATAATTCTTTATCTTTATCCTAGCTTTTCAACTCGGCACATGGGCAGGTTAGTTGCCTGGAGAGAGAGAGAGAGAGAGGTGCTAATAAGTTATAAGAAGGGAGGGAAGGTTGCACCAAAAAAAAAAGGAAGGGAACGTCGATCGGAGTAGCATGTTAAATAAAAAGGCAAGCAATGTGCGAATGGATTTAAGCATAGCTAGAATCTTATTGGACCATGTCAATAGCCTATAGTTAAAAGCAGTTGTCACAACACCCTGAAAAAATGATATTTAGGCTTAATTTCTAGACAGTGGTGCAAATTCTTAATTTAAGTGCCCATAAAAAATACGTTTATAATATATTTTCAACAGCTTGAACATTAGAAATCTGTAAGGTTTAACTAGCACTCTCTTCAATAGGTACTTGCATTATGCATCCTAAGTATCTAATCATGCAAGCAATAGAAGAGAATCATATCACCTAGAGATTTCAATTCAATTTCAATGGCCAAAAAATGAGGTTGACTTAATGCATATTCAACATGCTGTATGCACAACAATTGATTGAGTAGTGCTAAAAAAATGTCATCTTGTTTGATTATTGCTTTGTATAAGAGGAACTCTAGATTACAAAATGGTGTCTTGATGTGTTTTCAGAGGTCAAAACCCTATATATTCCAAGACTTCGCCATTGTAGAGGGGACCTTTTTACCATGTATCCCAACTGGCTACCATGAACTCTTGAGCTCGCCTGCTCGTCTTCACCAACCTTCTCTTCTTAAGCCAAACCCAGACCTTTTTGTTGTGCCAGTATCAAAGTCATCCTTTGAAAGGATGACTTATAGAGACGTCTTTTGAAAGGACGACTTATAAAGTCATCCTATTATAGAGCGATTTATAGAGGCATCCTATAATAGAACGATTGTTTAGTTGGCAAGCCACAACATTCAGGCAGTATTTATTTTGGCTGAGTCTTCGAAAGGGCGACTTTAAGTTGTGCAGTACTTTGGTAAATACTTTGAAAGAAATATTATTTTTGTAAACTATTTTAAAATAGACATTATTTTTATAAATTTGCCAAGAATAAAATCGATATCATTTAAAATGAATTAGTTAGATTCTATATATATTCTAGATCCTTTAATTACTTTTGCACATATTTTTATATGTCCCTTAATTAAATTTGATAACTTTGTCTTACATTTTTCTCAAAAGAAAAGAGGGAATTTTCTCTTTCAAATATTGTTGATATTAAGAATAAAAAATGCTTATTAAATTTTAAGATTACATGATCTTGAAAGCAGGTACTTCTTTATTTTTATGAGAAGCCAGGTGAAAGAGAGGCTCTTCCTCCGAAAGTTTATTTCAAAAATAGAAGTACAAAAGGTTGAATAGGTTTTGGTACCCAGTTTTTAAGGCATGAACAACAGCATTGCATGGGGAGGTCCCATCAACCAACTAAAGGGAGTAGTGGTTGCGTGGACCTGGCAAGACATATGTCAATAACTACAGATGAACATAGGCTATTTCTAAACATGTATTGGTTGGCATCCCTTTGCTCATCCAGTATTCTGGGCACCGTCGTGATCGGATAAAGGAAGCAATCGAGCGGCTACTTGCTGCAGATTCAAGTCGGCAATAGATGAAGTCCAACTATTAAAAATGAAAACCTCCTGCTTGACCAAAGAAAGAGGCATGGAAGCCCGAAAATAAAAGATGCGGTTATTGCGTTCTTTCCATAAACACCAAACACCAGTAATTATGTTGCACTCAATGGCCGGAAACTAATTTTTTATACGTTGTAAGTGTCTCCAAGAATCCCAAACCTGGGCGAAAGAGGTTGGAAGCTCAGGGAGGTCGAACTTTGAAAATATGGTGGACCAAAGAAAAGTAGAAAACCAGCATCGTAGTAGTAGGTGGTTTGTGGATTCAAGATTGTCGCCACGCAAAGGACACCTATTTTTGATGCTAATTCCTCTCTTGATTAGATTCTTAGTTGTCCAAAATTTGGTCATGGTAACAAAGCCAGGAAAATAATTTGGCCTTCCCTGGGATAGGAAGTTTCCATATAGATCGGCCAAAATGAGATACCACCCCACCATGCATGAAGTTGCAGCAATGTAGCAATGTTTAACAAGGTAAAGACCCTGATCATTCCACTTCCATATCCATCTATCTAGATCATCTGTCAGCGACAAGGAACGTAGAAGCTATGACAAAGAATGAAGTTCATTTCTTGCTTGTGTGGTCAATGGTCTGCAGAAATTCATTTGAAAATTATTCCGAAGAAACTCGGTTGGTTTGTAGCAAACTAAAATAACTTTGGGAAGGAGAGGCATAATCCATTCTCCTGGAGCTAGCTGTCGAATTTGAGAACCATTACCTAGTATCCGCCGGAAACACTACTTGAATAACATATATAAGTTGAGGATGTTTTTCCAGGATAGGGAGGCTATTTTGAGCATATGTTTTGAAGGTTCCATGGGTAGTCTCTTAGAGTAGTAAATAGCTATCAGCAACTTACACCAGAGTTTTTCTTGATTGTTGAAAAATTTCTACCACCATTTGAGTAGAATGGCTTGGTTAAGGGTAAAAAGATCTTTGATGACTCCTAAGCCTCCAAATTGACGTGGTCTACAAACCAAGTTCCAACTCAGTAGGTGCTTGATATGATTGCGAGACTGTTGGTTATCCCAAATGAAGTTCCGACATAGTTGATTGATTTCACAGATGATCGCTGAGGGGAGCTTCAACACCGACATCCAATAGATAGGAATAGCTCTAAGAACCGAGTTTGTCAAAGTTATACGACCTGGATTTTCCGTTTCCATCCATTCAATTTCTTGGAGATCTTATCAGTGAGAAAAGACCATTTAGACTTATTTAGCGTGGTACGATGAAGAGGAATGCCCAAATAATGGGTGGGAAGGGTAGCAACATGACAACCAAGGATAGCTGCAAGCCTAGAGGTTACATCCTTGTTAATCCCCAACCCAATGAGATGAGTCTTTTGACAGTTGATACTTAACCCCATTGCAAGTTCGAAATTGTGCAAGATTAGTTTGAGCGACTTGATGCTCTCTTTGTCTACTTTGCAGAAGACCAACGTATCAACAGCAAATTGTAGCGAGTGAGTTTGATCCTCTAACCCATGCGGGTCAATTCATGAATTAAATGGTTTGAAATGGCAGTCTTGAGAATTTTGGTGAAGGCATCGGTGACTAAAATAAATAAACGAGGAGAGACTAGATTATCTTGTTTTAATTCCTTTCTATTTCGGAACCACTTACCAACAGAATTATTGATGATCAGAGTGGAGTTGGATGATTGAAGAAGATTCCTTATCCATTCAACCCATTTAGGTCCAAAGCCTCTGCAGATTAGGAGGTCAAATTATCAAAGGCTTTCCAGAAATTAATTTTGCAAATGATACTCAGCATCTTGGAGCGTTTATAGTAGGAGATCGATTCGATCGACAGCTAAGACATAACTCTCGAAGATAACTCGACCCTTAATGAAAGCTGATTGGTGATCAAATACCAAGTCCTCCATCTTATTTATGAGTCTAGATGATAAGACTTTGGAAATAATTTTGACTAGACCACTTTCAATACTGATGGGCCAGAAATCCTTGATTGAAAGTTGATTCGTTGATTTTGGGATTAGAGTTATGTATGTGTAGTTTCGTCTGGAGATACCAAATATACCTTGGTGGAAGTCTGAAAAAAGTTTCATGATATCAACCTTTAACATGTCCCAGTATTTTCGATAAAAACCCATATGAAAACCATCCGGACCTGAGGATTTATTCTTACCCAAATAGAAAATTGCCGCCTTCACCTCTTCTTTTAAAATTGGATTAAGGAGCTTAAATCAGGAGGGGTCTCAGGATAGAGTGTTCCCCAGTCGATCTTTGCATGTCCAACTCTTGGAACTCCAAGTAAGGAAGAGTAGTAGTCAAAGAATGCTTGTTTTAATTCAGGTTAGGTTTCTATAGCCTTACTGTTGTGACATATTTCTGAAACTCGGTTCTTTCTCAACCTATTTGATGCAATGGTATAAAAAGATTTCATGTTCCAGTCACCCTCACGAAGCCAAGAATTACGTGACCTTTGTTGCCACAAAATTTCTTCTTGTTGCAGTAAGGAGTCTAGATGGTGCTTAAGATCTGCTCTACTCCTCCGTTCTTCTATGGTTAGATTCCTGTGCTCTTCCAGTTCATCTAATTTACTGATTTGAAGAGACATGCGATGCTTCGTCTGAGTGATATTTCCCACCACAGCTTTGCTCCATCTCCTTAGCTTGGCTCGAAGGTGATGGAGTTTACGAACCATGACGGCAGCTCCATCCACAATATTGGGAATCTCAGACCATTCCTTGATAAGGTCATCGAAGCCTTCATAGGAGTATCAAATATTCTCAAAACGGATTGGCTTCCTTGGTGGGGTTTGTGCTGCAGTCAGAAGCTTTGGATACTTGATGGAAAAAGTCTGTGCATTACAATGCAAAACGGATAAACCTCCTTACCACCCAGTCAACTCCATAAAAGATAAACTGACAATTTATTATCCGAAAACAAAAAACTGACGCCTTAACTCCACAAAACAAAAAACAAACAATTAAACTCCATACATTCTAATTCCACATAATTATAGACCACCCATTATGACCAATACCGTACATTTTGATTTGTTTTAACTTCCAACATGTCCCCTCAAATCAAAACATTCTCAATCCAAGCACATCTCTTAATCTTTTGAAGGATTCAATTGGCAATGGCTTGGTAAAAATGTCAGCTACTTGCTTCATTGAATGACAATATTTTAATTCCATAGTTTTCTATTTTATATGATCCCTTAGAAAACAGAAATGAGTGTCAATATGCTTGCTCCTCCCATGTTGAATTGGATTTTTTGCAAGTTTTATGGCCAATTTGTTATCTACATATATCACCGTTGGTTCTTCTTGTGTATGATTTAACTCTTTTAACAAATTTCGTAGCCAAATTGCTTCACAAACGGCTGATGAAACCACTACATATTCTGCTTCGTATGATGAAGACAAGGCCACAACTCCTTGCTTCTTGGAGGTCTAAGAAAATGTAGTTGATCCAAGATAAAAAAATATATCTAATGGTACTTTTCATCTCATCTTGATCACCTCCTCAATCACTATCTGAATAACCAACTAGTTGTGCAATTTCACTAAAAACATAAAAGAGACCAAAGTTAGGAGAGCCATTAATATACCTTAGAATCCTTTTTGCAGCTAGCCAATGAGATTCCTTTGGTGTCTCCATGTAGCGACTCATAAGCCCAACTCCATAAATGATATCGGGCCTAGTGATTGTCAAGTATCTCAAACTACCAACAAAACTCTTAAAAAGAGTCGAGTCCACAAAATCTTCATTTCCTTTTTTAGATAGCTTCATTCCTACAGCTGGTGTTCACTAGATTGCAGTTACTCATATTGAATTTCTCTAAGATCTCCTTCATATACTTCTTTTGGAATATAAAAATCCTATCTGGTTGCTGCTTTACTTTGATGCAAAGAAAGTAGGACATTAATCCATTGTCCGTCATTTCAAATTCATTGAACATGAATATCTTGAATTCTACAAATATCTCAGCACTATTACCTGTGTATAGCAAGTCATCAACAAAAAGACAAATTATTAGAACTTTGCCTTAATGATTTTATTTTATGTAGACCGCCTGCTCATTGGAACAATTGGTGAAGCCATTATGATAAAGATATTCATCAATTCGTGCATTCCAGGCTTGTGGAGCTTGCTTCAAGCCATATAAGGCTTTCTTTAAGTGGTAAACTTTGTTCTCTTGCTCTTTTATTAGAAATCCTTCTAGTTGTTGCACATATACCTCTTCCTCAAGTACACCATTGAGAAATGCTGACTTGACATCAAGGTGGTATATCTTCCATCTGTGATGAGCTGCTAGAGAGATCAATAATCTCACCATATCCAATCAAGCAATCAGAGCTGTTGGTGCAGAATTTGGTTGATGCTGGATTGTGCTGGAGTTTAGAAAAAAGAGATCATCGTCGGTGACCTGCAAAATAAAGTTTCGCCTGGAGTTGATAGTGGTAGCTCCGGTAGGATCCTCCGATTATCAAGTCAGCTCTTCTAGCCAATAGAAATGGAGTACTCAGAAAAAAACTCAGCAGAATTTTGGAAAGAAGAAGAGAGCTTAGAGAAAATATATTTAGAGGATCCCTTTTTATAGACGAAGCCTGTCATAACCATCTGGTAGTGGAGTCATTTGTAGCAGACTGATAAATGATAGTCATAACCATCCTGATAAATGACAGTCATAATCATCCGATAGTGGGATCGCTTATTCGTTGAAACTTAATAGTCGAAGTTCGAAGGAAGCAGACGTTGGTTGGTGAAGAACTTTGACATATTTCAATTTCAGAGAAGTTTGGACTCCTAAAAAAAATATGGCTAGAGGAGATCATCTGGGAGGAATACTACTTAAAATCTGAAAGTAATCTACTGAAGAAATTCAGATGAAGTTTGACTGAAGAAGAAGTTCAGAAGGAGTTCGTCTCCTGAAGAAATTCGATCGAAGGAGACATTCGAAAGGAGTTTGGCTCCTGTAGAAATTTGACTGAAGAAGATGTCTGAAAGGAGTTTGGCTCTTGTAGAAATCTGATTGAAGAAGAGGTCCGAAAGAAGTTCGGCTCTTGAAGAAATCTGACTGAAGGAGAGGTCCGAAAGAAGTTCGACTCTCGGAGGAATCCAATTGAAGGAGACGTCCGGAAGAAGTTTGGCTCCTATAGCAATCCGACTGAAGGAGAGGTTTGAAAGAAGTTTGGCTCCTGAGGAAATCTGACTGAAGAAGATGTCTAGAAGGAGTTCGACTCTTATAAAAATTCGACTGAAGGAGAGGTCTGGAAGAGGTTCGACCGCTCGAGGGAGTCTGGATGCTTGAAGCAGTTCGACTGGGATTCGACCATTGGAGAGAGTCCGAGAGGAGTTTGGCTGCGGGAGGAGTTTGGCTGCTGGAGGAGTTTGACTGCTAAAGAAGTTCGACCGAGATTTGGCTGTTGGAGAATGAATTCTCAATTGAAGCTCTTCCATGATTATCAGTCGCATTAGGCTAAGTATCAGACTGGACTTCGACAGAATTTATCTCTAACAATAGTTCCCCTACTCTCAAGTTCAAAATTTGAAAGAAGGAAGTACAAAAAGAAGACTGTCGAAGTTCTTTCTCAGGCTCTACACCCATTAAGGTTGAAGCTTGGAGGAGATCTTATCTCCTACCGAAGTTGAAGGAGATTTTATCTCCTATTGAGATTGACGTTGAAGCTCGGGGGAGATCTTATCTCCAGCTAAGATTGAAGAAGATCTTATTTCCGATTGAGATTGATGTTGAAGCTCAGAAAAGATCTTATCTCGAGCCGAGGTTAAGAAAGATCTTATCTCTTATTGAGGTTGACGTTAAAGCTCGAAAAAGATCTTATCTTCAGTCGAGATTGAAGGAGATCTTATCTCCTGTTGACATTTGGCGTTGAAGCTCGGGGGAGATCCCATCTTCAATCAAGGTTGAAGGAGATCTTATCTCTTGTTAAAGGGTTGGAGCTCAGGAGAGATCTTATCTTCAATCGAGGTTGAAGAAGATCTTATCTTCTATTGAGGTTGAAGTTAAAGTTTGGGAGAGATCTTATCTCCAGTCGAGGTTGAAGAAGATCTTATTTTCTATTGACGTTGAAGTTGAAGCTCGGAGGAGATCTTATCTCCAGTCGAGATTGAAGAAGATCTTATCTCTTATGATGTTGAAGTTGAAGCTCGGAGGAGATCTTATCTTCAGTCGAGGTTGAAGAAGATCTTATCTTCTATTGAAGGATTGGAGCTCGAAAGAGATCTTATCTCCAGCTGAGGTTGAAGAAGATCTTATCTGCTGTGTTGAGATTGAAGTTAAAGCTTGAAAGAGATCTTATCTCTAGTCGAGGTTGAAGAAGATCTTATTTCTTATTGATATTGAAGTTGAAGCTCGGAGGAGATCTTATCTCCTGTTGACATTGAAGTTGAAGCTTGGGAGAGAATATTATCTTCAGCCAAGGTTGAAGAAGATCTTATCTCATGTTGAGGTTGAAGCTCGGAGGAGATTTTATGTCCAGTCGAGGTTGAAGGAGATCTTATCTCCTATTGAAGGATTGGAGTTTGAAAAAGATCTTATCTCCAACCAAGATTGAAGGAGATTTTATCTTCTATTTAGGTTGAAGTTGAAGCTCGAAGAAAATTTTATCTCCAGTCGAGATTGAAGAAGATCTTATCTCCTGTTGAAGGATTGGAGCTCGGAGAAGATCTTATCTCTAGTTAAGGTTGAAGGAGATCTTATCTCCTATTGAGGTTAAAGTTGAAGCTCAGAGGAGATCTTATCTTCAGCCAAGGTTGAAGGAGATCTTATCTACTATTGAAAGATTGGAGCTTGGGGGAGATCTTATCTCCAGTTGAGGTTGAAAAAGATCTTATATCCTATTAAGGTTGAAGTTAAAACTCGAGGGAGATCTTATCTCCAGTCGAGATTGAAGAAAATCTTATCTCCTATTGACATTGAAGTTGAAGCTCGGAGAAGATCTTATCTCCAGCTAAAGTTAATGGAGATCTTATCTCCTGTTGAAGAATTAGAGCTCGGAGAAGATCTTATCTTCAGTCGAGATTGAAGAAAATCTTATCTCCTATTGAGGTTGAAATTGAAGCTCGAGGAAGAGTTTCGATCTTGGATTTTCGTGCTTATTGCTTGTTGCGGATGCCGAGCTCGTTGTGGACGTCGGGCCTATTATGGACGTCGAACTAAGACCTCTCTTGCAAATCAGGATAAGATTTTGCTTTTCATATTTGATGTAGTTAGGTTGTCATGAAAAAATATGTGTTAGAATTCTCCACCGAGCTTCTTTCTTCTCCACATCTTTGGCCTATGAGGTTCTGACTTTTGCTCATGTTAGGATGAGGTTTGACGGTAGGGACATATTAGGACTATTATCGGGACCTCTCTTCTCACCTCGTCTAGAATGAATAAGGCCTTTGACTTTGCTCACATTAGGATGAGGTTCTCCTCCTATTCCTAATCGGACTATAGGAGCATATTAGGATCATTGTCGGGGTCTCTCTTCTCATCTTATCTTAAATAATTGAAGATCTTTGACTTACCCACATTAGGATGAGGTTCTTCTTCTGTTCCTAATATGACCATTTTTAATTATTTTTTTTCGTCGTCACATAGTTTTTGCACCAAAAAATAATAATATTAAAATAGAGAAGTTTTATTGAAGAAAAATTATTGATAGTACATTCTCTGACTCTCTGAGTTTCAAGATCATGGGAGAGTTATTCCTTCGAGCTCCTTTAAATGATAAATTCTAAGATGGATGACCTCTATTTCATACGGGCCTTTTCAATTTAGGACAAGCCTTCTCTAGCTTCGAGGTTGAGAGATGGTAGCTCGTCAAAGTACTAAGTCTCTCCAGAGATAACGTTGAAGATGTCAGAAGGTGGTTGATCTCCTTGTTATTCCTTCCTTATTGATGGTTCTAGCTATGATAGCATCCTTGGCTGATCTTCTCTTGCTTCAAATCGGTGTCTGAGGAATCGATCCAACCGACCTCTCCTGATGAGCTCCTCGATCTTATCTTGGAGCTGAATGCATTCTTCAGTATCGTGGCTGTGATCATGATGATACAAATAGTACTTACTTTGATTGTACTTATTTGAAAAAGATCGTAATTCTTCTGATCTTGGTAGTTGATTCTTAATTTTCATCAAAACTTGAGTTTTAAAAGCATTAAGAGAGGCATAATTGTGAAACCTTCTGAGGGAAGAACTTCTTCGCACCCTTCTATCGGAGCTTCTTTAATGACGAGCTTGAGGAGGAGTTCGGGCTCGCTTGCACTCAGAGAGAATTCGTGAGCACGATCGAACTTCATTTGGCCCTCTATTAGTGATGGGTCTATTGGACTCGCCCACCCGCTGCTCTCCTGTGGCTTCTTCATCCTTCAACCTGAAGGCTTCTTTTGCTCGGGCATATCCTTCAGCTCGAGCTAGTAGATCGGCAAAGTTTCTGGGATACTTCTTCTCTAGAAAGAATAATAAATCATTCTTTTGAAGGCCATCCTTGAATGTGGCTATTGCAATAGACTGATCCAGATTCTGGACCTCCAATGCAGCAGTATTGAATTGGATAACATAAGTTCGGATCGATTCTTTCTTCTTCTGCTTGATATTCATTAAAAAATTCAAACCTCGGTACGGATGTCAACTGCTGACGAAATGAGCTATAAACTGATGACTCATCTAATCAAAGAAGAAGATCATACCCAACTTCAATGTCGAGTACTAATTTCTTGCTGCTTTCTTTAAGGTAGATGAAAAAGCTCGACATAAGATGGCATCTGATGCACCATGAAGCAGCATCATGATTCGGAAGGCCTCTAGATGATCGATCAGATTAGAGGTTCCATCGTAGCTTTTGAATTGGAGGAGCTTGAAGTTCGATGGAATGGGCTTTTTCATAATTCGAGAAGAGAAAGGAGGATCGGTGCAGATGTCATCACAGCGAGCCGAGGCAATGTGGCAGAGTTTCTTAGTCCGTCGATCCATCTTTCATAGTTTTTGATCGAGGACGTCGTCTCGATTATAGATCTTGAAAGGCTTTCGATCGTAGATGGGAAAGATCTCTTTCGAAGAAGAATCATGATCCGAACAAGGATCCTCTGCACTTTATTTTTTCTTCCTAGGGGCGATGGGTATGCTAGCCCAAGTGCTCTTCCTTGAAATTGATTCCTGACATATCGATGGTAGATTTTCTGATGGAATCACCATTGGAGGCTGCCGCATGGTCTGCACCATCTCGGTGAGATCCTAAATCTGCTACATCAGTAGATTAAACTATTCTGAATCTACCATAGCTGCTAGTGGAGGAGAAGATTGAAGCACCGATACTGAAGTAGGAATGGGTGGGTCTGGCTCGAATCTGATAGCAAAAGCGATAGATCTCCGGGTAGTCACCTTCTTTGGAGGCATTTCTTGGGATCGAGAGAGAGAATGGAGATGGATCTTGAAGAAGAAGATCTACAGGGTTGGCTAAGCACTCTTTTAAGAATAAGGGTACCTCAGAAATAGAGGGTCCTTCCTTTAGCATCAATTTTATTGGTGTAGAATCTGATCAATATCGGATTGAGCTAAAGTTTAGGAAGAAGAGGTCATCGTCGGTGATCTATAAAATAAAGTTTCATTTGGAGTCGGTGGTGGTGACTCCGATAGGATCCTCTGATGATCAAGTCAGCTCTTTGGGCCAATAGAAATGGAGTGCTTAGGAAAAAACTCACCAGAGTTTTGGAAAGAAGAAGAGAGCTTAGAGAAAATATATCTAGAGGATTTCTTTTTATAGACGAAGCCTATCATAACCATTCGATAGTGGAGTCACCTATAGCAGACTGATAAATGATAGTCGTAATCATCCTGATAAATGATAGTCATAATCATCTGATAGTGGGATCACCTATTCGTTGAGATTTAATAGTCGAAGTCTGGAGGAAGCAGGTGTTGGTTGGTGAAGAACATTAACATACAATAATTTCAGAAAAAATTGAACTCCTAAAGAGAATACGGCTAAAGGAGATCATTTGGAAGGAATATTACTTAAAATTTAGAAGTAATATGCTGAGAAATTTAGATGAAATTTAACTGAAGGAGAAGTCTGGAAGGAGTTCGGCTCCTGGAGGAATTCGACTAAAGAAGACATCCGAAAAGAGTTCAGTTTCTATAGAAATTTGACTGAAGGAGATGTCCGAAAGAAGTTTGGCTCCTGTAGAAATCCGACTGAAGGAGAGGTCCGGAAGGAGTTTGACTTCTAGAGGAATTCGATTGAAGAAGATGTTCGAAAGAAGTTTGGCTTCTGTAGAAATACGACTGAAGGAGAGGTCCGAAAGAAGTTCAGCTCTTGGAGGAATCCGACTGAAGGAGACATTCGAAAGGAGTTCGGCTCCTGTAGGAATCTGACTGAAGGAGAGATCCAAAAGAAGTTTGGCTTCTGAAGGAATCGACTGAAGGAGACGTTCGAAAGGAGTTTGGCTTCTGAAGGAATCCGACTGAAGGAGACGTCCAAAAGAAGTTCAACTCCTATAGAAATCTGACTGAAGGAGAGGTTCGAAAGAAGTTCGACTTCTGGAGAAATCCAACTGAAGGAGATGTCTGAGATGGGTTTGACCACTGGAGGGAGTCCAGGTGCTTGAAGAAGTTCGACTGGGGTTCGACCACTGGAGGAAGTCCGGGAGGGGTTCAGCTGTTGGTGGAGTTCGATTGCTAAAGGAGTTCGATCGGAGTTCGGCTGCTAAAGAAAGAATTTTCAATCGAAGCTCTTCCATGATTACCAGTCGCATTAGGCTAAACATCATACTGGACTTCGGTGGAAGTGGGGTTTATCCCCAACAGGAGCAAAGACTTCTTCATAATTAATGCCATTTTTTTGTTTGTAGCCTTTCACTACAAGCCTTGCCTTATATCGATCAATTTCACCATTTCCCTTATGCTTAATCTTATATACCCACTTAGCACCAATTGCCTTGTGATTTTGTGGAAGTGCTATCAACTCTCAGGTGTTATTCTTTTGAATAGCACGAATCTCCTCCTCCATTACTGATCGTCAACATTCTTCTTCATTGGCCTCTATGAAAGTAAGAGGCTCGTGATCAGCATATAAATAGAAAAAAATGGGCTCATCATCATCTTTTATATGCTCATAAATTTTCTTGAGGCTTCTTATTTTGATGGGACCTTGATGCATGACCGATCTGTTACCACTATCCATCCCAAAGGATGAAAGATCTCTTCCAGGAGAAGATGTAGTTTGTTGAAGAGATGTTGGTGAAGTTGGTGGTTGAAACTCTTATGGAGATTCATCAGATTCATCAGCCACACATTGCTATACGATAGTTTCTTCAATACTTCAGCTCCACGCTTTGTCTTCATTGAAGATGATATCTCTACTAACCATTTATTTTTTGGTTAGTGGGTTATAGAGCTTATATGTCTTTGACTCCTCACTGTATCCGATGAAGATACATTTTTCATCATGATTATCAAGTTTTTTTTTTTTTTTTTTTACATTAGGTACTTGAGCATATGCAATACACCCAAATATTCTTAGGTGTGTCACACTAGGCTTGTAACCACTCCAAGCCTCTTGAGGTGTTATATTTTTCACCATCTTCGATGGACACCGATTGAGTAAATAAGTTGAGCATGCCACAGCTTCCGCCCAGAACTGCTTCAGCAATTCTTTTTCATTGAGCATGGTTCTTGTCATGTTAAGGATGGTGCAGTTCTTTCTCTCTACGATGCCATTTTGTTGTGGTGTATAGGCAGTAGTAAGCTTCCTTTTTATACCTTGCTCCCTACAATAATCTTGAAATACATTTGAGGTATACTCAATACCTCGATTAGATCAGAGAGTTAAAAGTTTATACCCACTCTCTGCTTCAACTAGAGCTTTGATATGCTTGAATGTAGTGAAAGTAGCTGATTTATCTTTAAGAAAGTAAATCCATAATTTTCTACTAAAGTCATCGATGAAGGTAATGAAATATCTATTACCTCCCAAAGAGACGGGCTTAATTAGACCATAGATGTCAGTATGAACAAGTTGTAATGGTGCCTCCGCTCTTCATGACCTTCCACTAAGAAAAGGAAGCCATGGTCGCTTTCTAAGTATGCAGCCTTCACACACATGATTTGGTAGATCAATTGTTGGGAGGCCATGTACCATGCCGGCTGAGGAAAGCAGCTTCAGGCCATTAAAGTTTTGATAGCCGAAGCAAAGATGCCACCTCCATGACTCATTCTTAATGAGTCCTTGAAAATACTTCTCAAAATCTATATTTAGATACAAGGGGAACATGTGGTTCTTTGTCATCTTAACATAAGTTATGAGGCTTCCATTTTTTTTTTCAACCAAACATGATTGTTCTCAATGTGTACCATATATCCCTTTTTGAGTAATTGACTGATGCTAATAATATTATTTTTCATGTTAGGTATATAGTAAACATCAGAAATATACTCTGGCTTACCATTCTTTTGATAGATTTTAATCTTTTCTTTGCCTTTAACTAGGAGTTTTGAAGAATCTCCCAAACTCACAGTCCCATGAACTCCTTCTGTGAGTTCCATGAAAAGTTCTTTCTTCCTGCACATGTGGTTACTAGCACCCGAGTCAAGATACCAAACATCATTTTGAACATTTGAATCATCATGAGCAAGAAGAAGGGTAGTGTTATTATACTCATTGTTTGTTGCTTCAACGAGATTGATTTGCTCTTCGGTTTTATGCCAGCAATTTGATGCATAGTGCCCAAACTTGTGATAGTTGTAGCACTGAACATTCTTGATATTCCCAAGCCCAGGTGTGAATCTACCCTGATTACCTCATCCTTGGCCTTTGAAGTAATGGGACTCCACTTGATTTTGAGTGGTTCATTGTTGGCGACCATGCCCTTTGCCTTTTCTACGACCATGGCCTCTATCATGTGAGCCTCGATCATTTAGAGTCAATTTTGACTCTAGTGCTTGTTCCAAAGTTATGGAGATAATTTTCTTTTGCATGCATTGCTCATGAACTTGGAGAGATCCTAAGAGCTCCTCAATTAAGATCTCCTCCAAATTCTTTGACTCCTCAATTGCTACTACCACATGCTCGAACTTTGATGAGAGGGAGCGGAGTAATTTCTCCATTACTCAGACGTCTTCAATCTTTTCTCCATTTCTCCTCATTTTATTTATGATTAATGATAATCATGAATAATAGTCAAAAATATTTTCTTCATCTTTAATTTGAGTAGCCGCAAAATTGCTTCTAAGTGCTTGGAGACGAATACACTTTACTCGCTCAACTTCTTTATAAATTGTACCAAGGATTTTCCATGCTTCCTTGCTCGTTGTTGCTTTGGCAACCCTCTCGAAGGTAGACTCATCCAACCCTTGATAGAATAGAAAATGAGTCTTACTGTCCTTCTTTCTTTGATCCTTAAGAGTCTTGTTTTATTCAGCATTGTAGGCTGCTTCTTCCTTCCATGTGGGTTCTGTGAACTCAACATCTATTAGCTCCAATAAATCTTAAAAACCAAATAAAGCTCTCATCTAGATTGACCAGCTCTCATAGTTATCTTGTGATAACTTAGGTACTTGTGAATTAACAAGGGTATTAGAGGCCATGAAAAATAGATAAAGGAAGGAAAAAATAAGGCTCTGATACCAATGATGGAAGAAGTCTTCGGACTATTTGTTCCACACTCTTTTCAAAACACACAAATCTTGAAAATATATTTTATTCATTTGCTTGTAACTAAAAACTAGACAACCTTATTGTTGATGCAGAATCTGATTGATGTCGAACTAGGCTGGAGTTGGGGAAGACGAGGTCGCCGTTGGTGACCTACAAGGTAAGTCTTGATCGAAGATGGAGGTGGCTTTGGCAGGACCCTCCAACGATCAAGTCAGCTCTTCCGACCAACAAAAATGGAATGCTTAGGAATGAAAGTGGCAGAATAACGAGAAGAGGAAGAGAGCTTAGAGAGAAAATATATTTGGAGGATCTCTTATATAGGTGGAGCTCATAATAAACTAATGGTGACAGTCATAACTATCTAGTAGTGGACCATTTGGGGCCACGTGGAGTTTGTTATAGGAGAGTAGTGTTCGTTATCATGACATGCCAGTCTGTTGGAATTTAATGGTTGAAGCTTGGATAGAGCGGTTACTGGCGATGAAGAGCTTTATATCACAATAGTTCTAGAGAAGTTCGGACTTCTCCAAGGTTGTCCACATATTGATTGATTTGCCTTGAGCTGGAGACTGAATCTGCATAGAGGATGAGGTCATTTTGGGCGATTGTAGGAAATTTGATTGAAGGGAGCCTGCTTGGACGATTGAAGGAGTTCAACTAGAGAGAGATCAGCTGAAAGAAGCTTGCCTGTTGATTGAAGGAGATCGACTGGGATGGAATCCTTTGGGCGACTGGATGGAGTCCGTACAAGGTTCCAAGCACCATGAAGTTAAGATCCACCATCTGTGGTAAAGCATTAAAGTTTGCTTAAGGAGTAGCTCCACCAATTTGTGGCTCTTGCCGTGAGATCCAGTCTGTGATGAAGAAATTCGACCTGAGGGGTATTTGGTTAGATGGGGGTTCTGTCGGCTTCAAGATCGGTCGGGCCAGATTATGCAGAAATTTAATGTTTAGCCAGCTGCTTAGGCAATTGACTTCACTACTCTAATTCATTCAAAAAGAAGCACGATTGGAGCCAGCCACTTATAATGAAGAAACTTAGCTACTCTCATAATCTACCACCAAACTTGTCTTGGGCGAGGTTCATAGCGTGCTACGGGCTTAGTAGTTTACTTATGTAGCCTAGAAGATCAATCGGTAGATTGAAGATTGGCTACCGCTGGACTGCCTTAGAACTAAACTCCAGGCCTAGTTTTGGCAGGAGCAAATTCGACCGCAATAATAGTCCTCCCACTTTCGAGTTCAAAGTTTGAAGGATTTGCCTTCTCGATCTGATTGAAGAGTTTTAATACCTTATCCAGTTTATTTATTTTTTTCATTATTGAATCATTTGAATATTTTAAATTATTCATCCCAGACGTATCCATGCCCAGATAGGTCATTTGTAATGAAATATTAATGTCTTCCTTTGGCACTTAAGTTCAAGGTCCACATACATCAATATGTATGAGACTTAGAACGTTATCGGCTCCTTCATCTTTTCCAGTAAAAGGTGACTTTGTCATCTTTCCAAGAAGATAAGATTCATAGGCTAACAATGATTCACAATGATTGATATCGAGATTTTCCTCTCAAGCTAACCCATTTATCCTGTTCTTATCAATATGACTAAGTCTGTAATGCCAAACATAGACATCCATGACATAATCTAACTAGGGTATGTACATTCCACTTACCTTGAGTTCTTGTAATGAATTGCATAAGACCATTGGTATCTAATACCCAGGTAGTAGAATTACATATTGAGAAGTTTTAAGGTGTTATCATATAATATCTTTAATGAGCAACTTTTACTTCTTTCTCTTGTTCAGCTTGTTGTGGTCACAGAAAGCAAGACAAATCTTCTTCCTATGATCCTATTTCAGACATTAGAAGTACTATGCCTGATTTGGGTTAATCTTGGACTAATTATTTTGACTGGGCTCATAAATCTCAATATGAACCCATTCGTACTACTGAACCAATATTCAACTTTCGATACTGATTATCGAAGTTGGATCCATAAGTCTTCACTGTCTAACAGTGTTAAGAGAAATTAGGATTTAGCCTTAATAGAGAACAATAACCTATTATATATGAATCATTTTAAGCCTAAAGACTTGGACTTTAGTCTAAAGATTCTTCCACTATTTTATTCGATCTAGTAGTCTCTACCTCCAATTCGAGAAATTACTTTAATTTTCTAGTAGGTACTAGAATCCACATAGACTATACACGAGCCCAACTTTGGTTGGCCCACCCATGTACATCTAAGGGTAGGTTCATAACCAATTATTTCTCCAAATAATTTTTAGTAATTTTAATTTTGCCCCAGGCCCTGATTAGTTGGCTTTGGCCTTCTCAGAAAAGGGTCTAGTTAGGTCCAACCATTTACATGATCATACTTGGTGCATCCAACCAATGAATGATCAGGCCCAACTTTGGTTGGCCAACCTAACCACCATTAGAGAGACACATCCAAGTCGTTATATGATGGATGATAATTTCATTAGTCAACAAGCACCAGGCCTTTGGGCCTCCAATGATTATTGAGTTAATGGATCCATTATCAAATACCTTAATGGGAGGCTATGACCCCATTATCCCCATAACTTTGTCATTTTAAGGACCTAATAATTTTAGAAGATTTAAATTATTAGTGATTTAAGGATAGAAAGAACATGGACCAATTTGCTCCCACTGACTTCACCAAGTCAAGTCCTCCCACTGACTTCGCAAGTCACTGATGAGGACTAGGATCAATTACGATCCATGGGCACCTAAATCAGTCTCACTAAATAAAATCAGTCTCACTGATTTTTTATGTGACATGGGTTAGCATGAATCAATGAGCAACCTAATCAACAACTTGATTAACTACATTGGTCAGGTAAGTGAGATCGATGGAAGGGTCTACCAAGGCTTGCCTTAGACACCATCAGAAATAGCCAGGTAAGTAGGCTGCCAATTAAAAACCACTGATCTGGGATGCCAGACTTACCTTAGACACCAATTAATTTGTTACTTTTGATTTGGTCTACCTAAAGACCCAGACTCGACCACTAAGCCACGATCAGCATCCATTTATTAGATGTATGGACTTTGATCAACTACAACTATTGAAGTGATCTATAGAAATGACCTAATCCTAATTAACTATTAATTAGATTTGATCAATTTCTTAACTACATCCATATTTAATCTAACCCTAGGTCAAACCTAGTTAAGGACTTAATCAAAGCTAACCCATTTTCTTTTAATCCATGTTTTATAAAATTATCTTAGGATCTTCAAATCACAAATCTAGATCCTAAACAATCACTTAATTCTCAATTAAGTTCAAGTCTTATGGGTTTAGATTTATGGAATCTCATAACTAGTTTTTGATTTTATTGTTTGAAATATTTTTAAATTGTATTGAATCATATTCAATATATAGTTTTAGATCTGATTTATTTCATTATTTAGATCATATCCTAGGATTTCAAATCTAGAGTTTCGTAGAAAGTAAGTTCATGATTTAATTTTTATAAAATAAATATGTCATACATATACATTCTAGATTCAAAATAAAAATTACATATCAACATACGCAATAAGAGGATTAAATCTAAACATAAAACACATCATGTGGATCAGATCATAAACTATTTAAAATTAGATTTAAAATCTAAAAATAAAATATAAATTATTTTAGATTTTATCTAATATATTTATGATTTAAGTTTCTCAGATCAGCACATACTAGGACAACTTTTCTACTATAAGGGGTAAACCTTACAGCAAGACAACTTTATGGCAGTATGTGCAATCCTGATATTATTTAAATCTAATCTGAATAACCTAAAATAGATCTAATATCTATTAAATTTTAGATTTAAATTAAAAAATTAAATTATAAATTTTTTTAGATCTAATCTAAATAATTAATGATTTTGATTTATTACATACTAGGACAACCTTTCCATTATAAGGGGTTAACCTTACAATATGACAACCTTATGATAGTATGTGCGATCTTTAATTAACTTTAATTTTTAGATTTAATCTAAAGCATACATAAATATATTATAATAAAATCTAAATACTCCGATACTACTGTTGAGAAACATGCAGAGTTTCATGCATAGATTTTAAAACTTTTTTGAAATATAGAGCAGCGAAAGACATAGATTAAACTATTTAATCTACAGCATGCATGTAATCAAATTATAAAATCCTACATCAAGGATCTATAATATATTATGATATAAATATAAAAATAAAATTAAATTAATCATAAGTGGTATTGATCATATCAATACCTAGATCTAGAATAATTCTAGGTCTAATCCTAGATCACATCTAGGTCACCAAGAGATCAGATCTCTTACCTTTACGCAGCTCAAGAACTCCATGGTTGAATTCGTTGTTGCCTTTAGAGCCGCACATGCATCTGGCCTTTATAAATAATCCACACAAACCTGCAACACAGATCGAACGTTCGTCGAACGAAGATCCACTCAAAGTGCTAGCTTCTCATGGATCCCTCTTGATGGTTAATCAAATACATGTTCTTCGAATCTCTTGGATAATCCAAGAGATGAAGAACATGAGGAGGAATGAGAAAGAAATCCAAACCTTAGATCTTCCATAAAATAGAAATAAAAAATATAAAAAAAATCCTAGGAGAAGATAAATCTTCTCCTTTAGTACATCAATAGTTGATGTCTTGAAAACACCTCTATACTAGGATCAGGGGAGACCTTCTCCTCTAGATTTTTTTTCTAATTTTTAGATATCACACCCTTAGATTTTTCTCATAAAAAATCTCATAAATAAAATTGAGATGAAGGACTCTCAAAAAAACCTTAAGAGAAGACCTTCTTCTCTTCTTCTTCTGATATCAGGATATGATCAGATCATGTCCAAAAATGATCACCATGCCCCAACACCTTAGAGCATCGATTCCACACCCTCTTCCTCTCTCCGTTAGATCTTTGTCATATAAAATCACATAAAATAATAAAGAAGAAGATACTCAAAAGAAAATAATGAGAAGATAATCTTCTCTTACCTTTGTGCCTTCATGACATCAACTATTGATGTCTAGATGAAGACCTTTTCTCTAAGGATCTTGGCGCCATCTTTCCTCAAGACCTTCCTCTCTCTCTCTCTCTCTCATATTTTTATCATATAAAATTATAAATAAAATAGGAAGAGAGAAACATAAAAGAAAAATATAAGAGAAGACAATCTTCTCTTACCTTGTCTCTTCAAGACATCAACCTTTGATGTCTTAATTAAGGGCTCTTCTCCAAGAATATTATCACCACAAATCTTCCACACCTTCTCCTACTTCTCCTCTAATTTTTTATGATTTTTTTAGGATTTTTCACATCCTTAAACCATATCATAAGAGGCATCCACCTTTTATTGCGAGACTAGGTCAAAACCTAGTCAAAGGAGGACTTCTATGGGGCGTCCAACTCTTGGACGCCTTAGACGCCCCTTCCACTTATTTTTTTTATGTAACCACTGATTCTTATGCATAAAACCAAGTGAAAAAAGGCTGAATAAGATAGAGGGGTGTGGGTAGAGCTGGTGCACAAGGGAGGGAGGAGTTTGGGTCAAAGAAGACTCTTCTAAGTAGGAAACAATTTCTAACTTCCTTCTAATTTCGATCAAATCAAATTTAAATCTAATTCCTGAGATAATGGGGTGTGAGAAATTATTTCTTAGGCATGAAAATCATAGAAAAAATCTAGAATTAAAATATGGTGTGGGCTTTCTTAGGCGCAAGTGAAAGAGAGAGAGTCCTAGTCCAACTGAGACTCCTCTTATTTGACTAGGTCAAAATTATTTTAAATTTAATTTAAATTTTATTTAAACTAGCATAAATGCAATATAATTAAGGGTGATCCTAGTCTAACTAGAAGCCTAATTAAATTAGATTAAATCAAAATTTAAATTTGATTTAAATCTTAAGTCAATCAAGTGCACCCAAGTCCTAGTCAAACAAGGAATTGTTCTTCCCTTATAATTGGCTTATCCGATAAACCAATTAGACTTAGTCTAATTAAATTTAAACTAATTTTAATTGAATCTAATTTAATTAGACTACTCTTAGCCCAATTGCTCAATCAAATTGAGTCAATTAACAATCTAATTGCTAATCGATCCCCCTACAACACTTGCATTAGGTTAAACATCAATCGCATTGAATGTTTGACCTTGAAATGATTCTCAATCATCGATTAACCATCCGATTAGGTTACAAGATCTAATGTATGTGACTCCATAGGTTCGAACCTAAGCTAGTAGTATAGAAATCAATTTCTATACCAATTAAAGTTACCATCTAGCAATGGTTCCCGACATCCAGATAGGTCAAATGTATGCAAAATAATATTCTTAGAATCCTGGCCCATGGTTACCGTATAATTTATTTCTATAAATAATAATGCTCAAGATGACTTCAAGTATGATATCAAACACTCATATAAGTCATTTCTATTATGTCTCAAAATTTTGCAAATCCCATGACACCTCACTAGAATTACCTAGACCTAGGTTTTGTTAAATTGAAACATAGCGAGACATTCTCTTTTTGAAGTTAATTAGGAATGGTCAATCCCATCTTGACTCATACACCAACTCTATAAGTACTTGACTATATCCAAAAATCTTTCATCACCTATATTAGAAATACAGGCAGTCCAACACCAAAGTACAGTGAATTGCTCGCAAGTCATAGTGGCAATCTCAGGTCGGAGGGACACTTATACCCATTGGCCTTAGCTAGCTATTCTTGATAGTAGAGTGCTACATTGGTCATATTCAGTGTAGATGTCCTCCAACATCTCACCTAGATGTCATACTAGTGTCTCCACACTACTTGGTTTCGAGGACAATCAACACATATGGCATACAGCGATCTACACTCGATAAGTTATCATCCTTGTTAATAACTTATCATTTGATCATGAACAATTTAAGAACCATTCGATAAGTCCTTCTTTATCGATTGATTGTGGTTCTAAGGACTTCATCATAATTTAGAAGTTCATTTAAGGAAGATAGAACTTTTATGATGAAATAGCCAAATTATTATTATTATTATTAGATAATTCATATACTAATTCCAATTATCTACTACTTAGATGATTATCTTTAGGACACATTTTCCAATAATACACATACCGGTATCAAGATAAATCATCAATAAAGGTGATGAAATAGACATAATTGCCTCTGATCGGCACATCAAAAGGGCACAAACATTTGTGTGTACCAGGGCAAGCAGGTCAGTGGTCCTTTCCCCATGTCCCACAAAAGGGAGCTTGATCATTTTGCTATGAAGGCATGATTCACAAATCAAATATGACTCAAAAGTCAATGAACTCAATAGCCTGAATTTCTTCAATTTGTTAACCCTATCTTTAGCTATTTGACCTAGCTTAAGGTGCCAAAGATACCTATCGTTTAGACTATCCCTAGATTGCTTTGATCCTATGGCATTCATATTTTGCTCGATATTAAAAATAGAAATATCAATATGTAATTAATAGAGACATTTATAAGAAAATTACTTGTAATTTTATTTCTTGCAAAAAAAATATTATAATGGTCCTTAAGAAAACTAATTACATAGCCTTCCTGTGCTAAACATGAAATAGAAATAAAATTCTTGCTTACTGCAGGCATATAAAAATAGTTTCTAAGTACTAAATCTAATCCCGACGGTAGTCGAAGAGGATAGATTTCTACGGCCACAATAGCAACTCTTGCTCCATTCCCAACGTGCAGGATCATCTCACCATCCCTCAGCCTCCTGCTATCCTTAAGATCCTGCATAGAAGTGCATAGGTGAGCACTAGAACTAGAGTCAAGCACCCAACTTGATGTCGAAGAAACCATAAGGTTAGATTCTATAACGAGCATACCTCCAGAAGGACCTGTCTCCTTCTTGTTCTTCAGGCTGGCCAGGTATAGAGGATAGTTCCGCTTTTAGTGGCCATCAGTGTTGCAATGAAAATACTTTTCCTTATCAGTGGCCTTCTTCTTCGGCTCTGCCTTCTTCTTCTTCCCACCTTCTGCTTCTTTGTGGTCTTCTTCTTCTTTTCAAAAGACTTTATCTTGGACCACAACAAGCACTGAGCCCTTTGAACCTTTCATAGAGAGCTCAGCAGTAACCAGCATGTTCATAAGTTCAGCCAAGATATTTTACAGTTTATGCATATGGTAGTTCATGATAAACTATCCATACGCATCAGTCAAAGACTACAGATTATATCAAACTGTAGATTCTGATCTAACTTGACACCAAGCTTCTCAAGCTCTTCTAAGTTCTTGATCATCATCAAATAATAATCTTGGACTGACTGCCCATCATGGTTCTAAGCCTTAAAAAGTCTCCTAGTGACTTGATATTTGCCTGCACGACTCTGTTCATCAAACAACTCTTGCAGGTGAGCCAATATTTGATAGCTAGTCTTTATGTCTTCATATTGGTACTGGAGCTCATCAGACATTGAGCCCAATATGTAATACCTAACTTTATTATCTTCATCCATCTATTTTTCAGAGATGCTCTTTATTCAATGGATGGACGGGCTGGTAAAGTAGGAGGATCCTATTCCAACATATAAATCAACTTCTTAGAATCCAAAATAATTTTGAAGTTTTAGAGTCAATCCTTATAGTTGAGTCTGGTCAGTCATGGGTGTCCAAGATACGGGCTAGCGGGTTGGATGCAGATATTTTTCTATAGAGAGTCAAAATTTTTAGTTAGATTTTACAATTAGACTAAACCAATTTATTTAAAAATTTTATTTTTAAACAAATTAGGCTCCCACTATTTACTTGGATCCTTACACTTTCTTGGCAGAAATGCAAAAATCTTTATGATTATAGATTTTTAGTGGATGGTGCGGTCCCACCGATTGACCCACTATCTCACCTAACAGTTATTGATGATGGTCAATCGATGAGTGGACAACTCTTATCCAATAATTTTTTAATCATGGTGCACCCTAACCTGATCTCTAATTCATGAATCTCACCATGTTCGAAATATTGATCCAATCCTTAGTTAAGTCAGACCCACCACTTGCACGAATTGAATTTTTGATTGGGTCTCCCACCGTATCCAAAATATTTAGTCCAACCCATCCTCCAACTCATAGCATCCAATGCCTAATAGACATGGTTGCATCTTTTTGATGCAACTGAACTATTGTATCTAGTCGAGAATAACCAACCCCAAAAAGGGCCTATACATCTATAATGCTGGAAGACCTTAGATTTAATATATTTTTAGAAAGATTTAATTTAGATCTTTTTAAGCTTGACTTGACTTAGTCATAACAATTATGACTAACCTAGTGGCATGGATTGGCTTGAATTGTTAGCCACCTTAAATTAGAATTGGATCGACATAAATAACCAGGTAAGTGAGATCGGTGAAAGGAATATGCCATTAACTCAACAAGAATGCATTTAGGTCGAGTAGCTTCCAATTAAAAATCAGTCAGTCGTATTTGCTAGACTTACCTTAGACACTAAATTATCGAATTAGAATCAATCGGGTTAACCTATAATCCAGGCTCAAATCATGGAGCCAAATCAGGTCTTGACTTGATCGAGTCATATCTCAATTTGATTCGACCTTGATCCAGACTTAATCCTATTAGGCTGGTCAAACTAAGCCTTCTTTGATCCCACCTAATCAACTTTTGAATCGGTTTGATCAACCGCGAGACCTAATTGAGCTACCCAAGCCCAAATCTAATTTTATGAAGGCATTCTAGATCTAAAAATTCATAATTTTTAGATTTAATTAATTTCATAATCTTAATTCTTAATTAAGTTTTGGTTCATGAATAAAACATGTAACAAAATCCTAGGATTTCAGGATCTAAAATTTTGCAAAAAATAAGTTCTAATTTCTTATTAAGGACGAACGCGTAGCATCCCTACACATCATAAAAATATCCCATCAAATAGGAGGAGAGAGCTTTTAAACCCTACTTTATTCTTATGACCATGTAGCCAAGGAAAATGCCTTAATCAAAAATATATTTTCTACTATAAAATAAGTTAGATCTAAATCATATATTATATATATAATCAATGATCTAACCTATACATGCCTTGCATACATCTCATGTATCATAACTTAATTAAACATGCATGCTTTCAAATCTAATATATCATATATTATATCTAAAAAATAGAATTTAAATTGATCACATCAAAATAAAATTATTTTAGATAGTTTATAAAACTATTCTACAACTAGTCTAAGCATGCATCTTTCATATCTCATATGAATAAATTAAAAATTAAAAACTCTATTTTCTATTTTTTAGATCTGATTATAATATTTATAACATCAAAAAAATAAAAATAAAATAGATCTAAAATTATATTTAATCAAATTAACAACATGATTACACTAGACTATACATAGAACTATTCTATTCCTAGTCTAGCCATGCATCTCATATACTATAGATCTAAATTATTTAATTTTTAATTTTTTAATTTTAGATCTAATCATATCTGATATGATATCTAAAATTTTTTAATATTAAATTATAAATAAAAAATAAAATTAGAATTAAAATAGATCTGACAAACTGTTAATGCATCTTTGATACTAGTTGAAGAAATATTTGATTTTCCATCGTAGGATCGTTCAGATCCAATCAGGTCTGAAAGGATATTTTAAAAAAATTCTAATAAAATTTAATTAGATCTAAGACTTCTTAAATCTAATCCAATAGATTTGATATTAAAATTAAAATAAAACTAAATTAGATTTAATTTAAGTAATTGATTAGGATAATTTGATTATCCTGATGATGATCCTGACATTTTTGAGATTCTAGATCGAGCCACGCACATGCCTTGCCTCTATCAAAGTCCACTCAGGCAGGATCTAGAGGTCTTCTCTTTTGAATCAAAGTTCCAAAAATCAGATCTAGATCTGATCTTGAAGTTCTTCAAAATTTTTTTTGAAGAAACAACAGTCGTCTCTTGTAACAATGCAGCCTTCTTCCTGATCTAGGCGCCAATGCTCTATGGATTATTATTGGACTTATGCCCAACTCCTTAGGCATGTAGATGGGAGAGAGACGATCAGAGGGAGGCATGGAAGAGAGGAGGGCAGCCTTGTGGCATGGTGAAAGGGAAAAGCCTTAGAACCCTAGTTATAGATAAGGTTTAAATAGACCCTGCTACGCCAAGCAGTGCCACATCACCTCGGCCAATCAGAGATCTTTATTTAATCAGATCTAAATCTGATTGGTGGGATGATGTCATCTGATCACATCAGATAGAGTCCCTCAAAAATTCATATAGGTGGCACCATAGATGGATAGGACCAACTTGTTTGGCACCTAAGAGTCCATCTCTATCAAATATCCCTAGTCTCCTCTGTATGGGACTCCATCCTTATCCACATGGGGCACATGCCTAGGGTGGCATGCATCCTTTCATTTTCCTCTTTTAGCAAGGGGACAAGAACCCCATGTGCTCTCCAATGGGTGCATGCCACATGGCCCTTTGTCCAAGTGTCTAGGGTCAATTGTTGACCAATGTTCAAAACTAGAAAATAACAGGTGACAAAAATTGGTAGATGTTGTCTTAAATTCATCTAATAAATTAAGACAATTTTTTTCTAACCTAGACAAGCTCTAGTCAAACTAAGACAAGGTTTTTGAGTGAGCCCAAATAAATTTGACTCAGTCAAGATGAACCAGATTGATTACAGAAGAAAAATGTTAGGCTCAATTATGTGCTAGCATGATTTTTTTGAACCTAATTAGATCTAATCCAAATCAACTAAATTGGATTAGCCTAATTGATGACATCCATACCTAAATCCTTATTTGTGTGACCTAATTAGGTTCATTTTCATATGGTAATGGGATATGTTGCGATTTCTATCATCGACATCATCAAAACACCTTTCGATGGATCAAAACTTTTTCAATTCATACAATTAGAATGATCAATCATCAAGATTATTCTAATTACTCTCAAAATCCATCAGTAATACCTAGCAGTATATGGTGGCAAGCCATCAGAACTAAAAGTGAACCTCTTGGTGTAGCTACCTATGTGATTGGATTCTTATATCTTGAGCTCCGACAGGATTAGAGTTAAGATGAACTCATTAAACCCAATATCTGTCATATGAATTAATTATTTGATTTGAGTCCAATGTGAAATTCCTAATAGAAACTCTTTCTATCATCTTCACACTGCCATGGCCATGGGCTTATGGACTCAATTTCATGATTATCATAGGACTACTCCTCATCTATCAAGGTAGATAGATCTCCTATTGGTGCAATCTAATTTTTATAATGAACATGCTATAGCTAACATACACCTCAAGATTTTGAATGGCTAGGAGATCAAGTTATAGTATAGTCAAACTATAACACCCTCAAGATGAACTATCGATGCATCTAAGGTTAAAGAACTAAACACACCATTGCAGCATCTAGCTAGTCATTGATGAGAAGGTAGACTTCCTTGTGACTGCTTGAGGTGGTCATGCTTAGTGCCCTCATTCTCCAACGAGTATCTGCACTCTCACTCTAGTATCTCTATACCATAGACTCAAGACTCATCTATCCTAAGAAAGCAATCATACACTAACCTTCTGGATCAATCATCATCCTCATGATGATCCTATAGTCAGGAGCAATTTATGAGTTAATTATGAAAATTCATGTCTTAAATTTTTAACTCTTGAAAATATGAATTGTCATTACTATTAAATCAAAAGATGTATCACAAACACTTTAAATACACACTATGATAAAAAATAATCTTTTTATTAATTTATAATCAAAATTATAAAATTACTCTTAGAAGTGTATTATAAGTGTTTAGCTAATCTGACTTCTAGGGTACACATCTAATATGATTACAATATTTATAACATCAAAAAAATAGAAATAAAATAGATTTAAAATTATATTTAATCAAATTAATTATATGATTATACTAGACTATACATAGAACTATTTTATTCCTAGTCTAGTCATGCATCTCATACACTATAGATCTAAATCATTTAATTTTTAATTTTTTGATTTTAGATCTAATCACATCTAATGTAACATCTAAAATTTTTTAATATTAGATCATAAATAAAAATAAAATTAGATCTAAAATAGATCTGATGAACTACTAATGCAGCTCTGATATCAGTTGAAGGAATATCTAATTTTCTATCGTAGGATAGTTCAGATCCAATCAGATTTGAAAGGATATTTTAAAAAAATCCTAACAAAATCTAATCAGATCTGAAACTTCTCAAATTTGATCCTATAGAGTTGATATTAAAAAAATTTTAGATGTCACATCAGATGTGATTAGATCTAAAATTAAAAAATTAAAAATTAAATGATTTAGATCTATAGTATTTGAGATGCATGACTAGACTATAAATAGAATAGTTCTATGTGTAGTCTAGTATAATCATGTTGTTAATTTGATTAGATATAATTTTAGATCTATTTTATTTTTATTTTTTTTGATGTTATAAATATTGTAATCAAATCACGATCTGATTACAACTTTTATAATATCTAAAAAATAAAAAATAAAGTTTTTAATTTTTAATTTATTCATATGAGATATGAAAGATGCATGCTTAGACTAGTTATAAAATAGTTCTATAAACTATCTAAAATAGTTTTATTTTGATATGATAAATTTAAATTCTATTTTTTAGATATAATATGTAATATATCAGATTTGAAAGCATGCATGTTTAATTAAGATATAATATATGAGATATATTTAAGGCATGTATAGGTTAGATCATTGATTGTATATGTGATATATGATTTAGATCTAACTTATTTTGTAGTAGAAAATATATTTTTGATTAAGGCGTTCTCCTTGGCCATCTGATCATAAGAACAAAGTAGGATTTAAAGATCCTCTCCTCCCATTCGATGGGATGTTCTTATGATGTGTAGGGGTGCTACGCGTTCGTCCTTAATAAAAAATTAGAACTTATTTTCTATAAAACTGTAGATCCTGAAATTCTAAGATTTTGTTATATATTTTGTTCATGAAATCAAACTTAATTAAGAATTAAGATTATGAAATTAATTAGATCTAAAAATTATGAATTTTCAGATCTAAGATACCTTTATAAAATTGGGTTCGAGCTTGGGTAGCTCAATTAGGTCTAGCGGTTGATCAAACCGAATCAAAAATTGATTAGGTGGGATCAAAAAAAGCTTAGATTTGACCAGCCTAATAGAATTAAGTCTGGATCAAGGTGGAATCATATTGAAATATGACTCGATCAAGATAAGACCTGATTTGGCTTTGTGGTTCGAGCCTGGATTGTAGGCTAACTCAATTGGTTTTGATTCAATAATTTGGTATCTAAGGTATGTCTGACAGATATGACTAGCTAATTTTTAATTGGAAGATACTCGACTTGAATACATTCTTATCGAGTTAATGGTATATCCCTTCCACCGGTCTCACTCACCTGGCCATTTGTGTCAATCTAGTTCTGATTTGAGGTGGCTAACAATTCGAGCCAACCCATGCCACTAGGTTAATCATAATTATTATGACTAAGTCAAGTCAAGTTTAAAGAGACTTAAATTAAATTTTTCTAAAAAAATATTAAGTCTAAGATCTTCCACCATTGTAGATGTGCGGGCCCTTTTCGATGTTGATTATTTTTGACTGGATACAGTGGTTCAGTTGCACCAAAAAGATGCAACCATATCTATTAGGCATTAGATGCTATGGATTAGAGGATGGGTTGGGCTCAATATTCTAGATACGATGAAAGATCCAATCAAGAAGCTAATTCATACAAGTGGTGGGTCTGACTTAACTAAGGATTGGTTCAATATTCTAGACACGATGAGATTCATGAATTAAAGATCAGGTTAGGGTGCACCATGGTTAGAGAATCATTGGATAAGAGTTGTCCACTTATTAGTTGACCCATCATCAATAATTATTAGGTGAGGTGGTGAGCCAGTCAATAGGACCGCATCATCCACTAGAAATCTATAATCATGGAGATTTTCACATTTCTACTAAGAGAGTGTAGGGATCTGAGTAAATAGTGGGAGCCTAATTTGTTTAAAAATTAAACTCCTAAATAAATTGGAGGACCTCATCCTGATAGGAGGACAAGGGGAGAGGCCCTTCCAATGGCCCTTTCATGCCCTAATAACCTTATTAGGAACAAGAGGAGAACCTCATCCTAACAAGAAAAAAGCCAAACATGTCAAGAACAGGAGGATCTTGTCTTGACATGGATAAAAGGGAAGAGGTCCTTTCAATAGTCCTTTTGTACCCTAATTATCTTGTTAGAAATAGAAGGAGAACCTCATCCTAATAAGGATAAGAGCTAACTATGTCAGGAATAGGAGGATAACCTCATCCTGGCATGAATGAAAGCTGCTCAGAAAGGAGATTCTATCCAAGCAAAAGCAGTAATTGATCACATGAAAGCCAGGAGATCTTGCATTATTAGAGATCAAAAGCTTTTAATTTCAAGAAATGAAAGATATGGGGGACAAGGGCATAAAATGTGACTACCCTTGTTTATAAATGAGGGAGAAATATGTTCAAGATATGGAGTAAATATCTCAAAATAACATTGACAAACAAAGAAGAAGAAAAGAAAGTAATAAGCATGAAGCAAGAAACTCCATGCGAAGATAGCTAGAAGAAATATCAATTGATTAAGATCAAAAAAGTTCATTGCATAGGATATCAAGTCTGATTACATAAAAAAAAGGAAGGAAAGAAAAACAACCAAAGTCTCAATCAGTATCAGACTTTGAATTATCAGCACTAGCCAATACTAGGGATAACTTCAAGTCCTTAGCCTTTTCTATGAGCTCCCACCGAGCTGTTAGGCTTTCACTTAATAATTTCTTATGCCTTCATAAGTCATCTTCAACTTCTCTTAGCTTCCTTCTTAGTATGGCTGACTCGGCCTCGGCATCTTTGATAGCATCCTTTTGATAGGTCATCTGGATCCTTAGTAATTGGAGTTTAGCCAATCCTTTTGCATGTATCTCGGATAGGCTTTGCAAGGTACTCCTCAAGGACAAGACCTCCTCCGAGTCTCTGCTCGAGCTATAGCCTGAGCCCCTTTGGACAATTGTTGCCAAAGTTAAGCGATCTCATTATCAGTCCTTCGAAGCTTTTTCTTAAGGTCGACAACTTGACCGCACCAATCACATTTATATTCATTATCAGAGTCTTCAGCTGTCTGTAATTGACTTTGAAGTTCAGAGGACTTCTTTGTCCAATTCCAGCCATATTCTTCTCGATTGGTGGATCATGCTAAACTTTTATTAAGTATCCAAATTCTCTTTTATGTGGCCTTCAACTCGACTTCTAGAGAGCTTGCCTTGGTTGTCAGGATCCATGCCTTGTCGCTATTGAGCTTCTTCACTCATTCTAATTCCTTTATCAGATGGTGCTTCTTACTGTTATAGTTCATGACATCCTTTTTACGGACCTATCAAAGGTAGGTGACTTCAACTGTGGCTTCCAAATAGTGCTTCTTCAACTTCTGAAGCTCATCCTCTGCTTTCTTCAATTTCTTCTTAGTTTGGTGAACCTTCCTCTTCAGGTCCTTAATGATATATTTCAGAGGAAGGCCTTGGGGTAATGGTGTGGCATCAGCAGGAGGAGGTGAATCATGATTATCTTCACTAGGAGGATTCTAAAAAATAAGCACACCATGGCACAAACATAAAAAAAAAATTATTTTCATTAATTTGAAATGTTCAAGTACAAGAAGAAAAAATAAAAATGAAGATACAACAAAAAATGATCTTAGACCTTCGAAGGAGTGGTAGAGAAGTTTGGTGTAGCCCTAGTTGGTGTAGATTCTTCAAAAGCGGGAGGAACAGGTGTAGTTGGAGACGTAGCAGGGACAGGCTCAGTTGATGGAAGATCAGCAACTTCAGTGGATGGTGCCACTTCATCTTCAGGAGCTCCTTCATATAAGAAGCTGAGGTCAAGCTCGAAAAATCTGTTGGCAAGTCTGTCCTCACAAAGCTCGAATCCTTTATTGAAGGCCTCCTGAACAAATTTGACATTAATATCTAACATCTCGGAGGAAGCCTTAAATTCTTCTATTGCTAGGGCCTTTACCTTCGATATCTATCTTGAGATCTGCTCCTTCAGCTCAGTAGTCTCAGCTTTAGCCTTTTTCCTCTTATCCCCTTCCAAAGCCAAGGCAGCCTTCAGTCCCGTCGATGCTTGCTCCTCTCTCTTGAGTGCCTCTTGTAGACCCCCAACCTCGGCAGATTTTTTCTTTAGGAGGTGATCGACTTTGGCAGATTTCTCCTCCAAAAGATGGTCGAGATTTCTCCTCCAAAAAGCGGTCGACCACGGCTCTCTCCTTAACAAAGCACTCAACCTCAGCTTGATGATCTTCTTGGACCTTCACTAACTCTGACCTTAAGCGATTCTGTGATTTAATGTAACCAAGTAGTTAGTTGCCCATCTGCAAGGGATGAAGTGGGTTATGCAAATGAAGAAACACTAAGAAACTTAAAGAGGAAAGGAAGGACAAAATGATTACCTCAAGAAAGGATCCAAGTAAATCTCAAGCGCATTGATCAACATCCGTGTCAACAATCCTATCTACTATGTTAGGTAAGGTGAACCCATTGACCAAGCCCCTGATGATGTCATGGTTATCGAAGGGATTCTCCCCCAGCTCCTCATCGGAATCGTTAGGTCCATTGCGATGGGTCTTTCATAGGGATTTTTTGGAGGCCATTTTGGTCTTCTTCTTTTCGACCTCATTTTCCCTTTCGATAGGAGGCTCTGGAGCTCAAACCTTAATAGGAGGACTTGGGGACATCGAAGGCCCTACGACCTTAGCAGTGTTATCGAACTCGATGATGGAAGCGACCTTGGTGGCATCAGCAACTTTGGGTGTAGCGGTAGCATTAGCAGGGGTGGTAGAGTTTGGAATTTCGACCCTTACCCTCTTCAAGCCCTCACTGGGCACTTTTTCTCTTCTTTTGCGGGTCTGGAGCCCCTTTGAAAGTAGCTTAATGGCCTTGGCATCCATTTCTACAAAGAAAGAAAAGTATGGTTAATGAAGAAAAGTAAAAGGAATATTTCCTAAACTTCGGTCGAATACTTATTGGATTAAGAGGACTAAGGCCAAAGTTGAATGGGAGTTGCTCACAGAGAAATTTGGATAGTGATGAAATTTTGTAATCCTTCAGTTTATTGGAGGAGTCAAGATCTTGTCTATCTAATTTGGGAGCTTGGCGAACTGACTCTCTAAGAAGACCCCAAGGGAAAAGTCCAAACTCTAGGGGTGGATAGGACACAAAGAAGAACTTCTCCTTCCAGTTGTGAATGGAAGAAGAAGCTCCTTTCAATAATCCTTTCTTGCTGAACTAAGACAAGAAGTACCACCAGTCCTTCGTTGAAGGATGATGTTTGAAAGTATAGTAGTTCCGAAACAGAAAAATGATTGGATGAACTTTAGCGGAGAGACAAAGAAAGTTAAAACCAATAATGAACCTAAAGGAGTTTGGCACTATGAAAGCAAAGAAAATGTTTGAAAAATGTAAGAGGGCAATTACAAAAGGGGGGAGAGGAAGTCTCAGTCTAGTAGGAAAAGCTTCTAAATATAGACAAAAACAACCTAGAGGAGGGGAACAAGCTCGATCATTTGATCCATAGAATTCTAATTCATACTCGGGAGGGATTTCATACTGAATTCTAATTGAGAAAAGGTCATCTAGGGATAAGAAACAAAGAATGATTTTGGGTATGAAGTTCGAAAGGGGTACATCCTTAAGTTCAGTCTTTTCTTTGAAGTTAGGATTTTGGAAGAATGGACCAGACGGACTCCTAGAATCAGATGACCATGAAGTTTCAAAAGACATTTAAATCAAAGAAAACTTAAAAAATCTCTAGAAAAATGATGAGAAAAAGGTTATAAAAACTTATAGAAAGAACAGCAAAACTTGTATGGAAGACTAAAAGGCCGAAAAAGAAAGAAAAAAGAAAGAGTGATGGAGGACTAACCTAGATTGGTGGGAGGATGTGAGGAGATGACCAGAAAGATGAGATCCAGCTGAGAGGGACTTCAACAGTTGGAAGGATCGTGGATGAGAAGGAACAAGGCACTCGAAAAACTTGAGGAAATGGTCGAGAGAGCAGGAATCAGTTGGAAAGAACATTGATGGTCGAAAAATTGATGAAAAGGGCAGAACACTCAGAGATGGAGAAGAACGAATGAAGGAAGGAAGACATGTACAGGCAAGAATAAGAAGCTAGAAAGGAGAAGAAGAAGGACTTAAATAGATGTGTAGAATCAAAGGGAGTTATGATTATAGACCCTCCTCAGTCGATCCTAGCCTACTACGTGTCCCACTCACCTCGAACGTCTAACAGAGCAATAATTGCGCCATATACGAAGCTCTATGCCAAGTGAGTTTTCAAAAGAATTCATCTTTTTAGGTCATCCAGAATTAAAAACATCGATGCCAATTTAGAAAAGGCTAAATTATTTCATTTTTCGAGAGCGAGAATAGGACTGCCATCGGAAGACTTCGGCATCAATAATTTTTGTACTTCCTTCATCCGAAATTCGAACTCGAGAGTAGAAAAATAAGTGTTAGAGGTTGTTGACCCCCTAAGTGATTTTGATGATGACCAAATATTAAAATAAATGATTACTAATATATTTTATTTTAAGTGTTCAAATGTCAAAAGAAAGAGAGCTCTTTGATCAAAACAAGGATGACACAAAGTGAAATACAAATCAAGATCAAATCCCTTCATTTGATAGCAAAATTCCTTCAAAAATAGCCTTGGAAAAATTTCGAGATGTCTCCTAAATTTTTTGAGAGGTCTTGTGAAGTTTGGCATGCTCAATAGTGTTCTAGCATAGTCTCAAGAGGTCTCAAGTTGAACTCGAGATGTCTCATTCTCAAAAGATAATAACTTCATTTCTATACTCTGAGAGCGAGAGGTCTCATAGGATTCTTGAGAGGTCTCGTGGTTTTGGTGAGACGTCTCATTCAAAATCGAGAGCTCTTGATCTCAGGCAACATCCTTTTTTTTATCAAGTAATTTTTTGAGTGACTGAAAGTGAGTGGTCTCCTGATCAAATCAAGAGATCTCAAAATTGGATGAGAGGTCTTGAGACAAATCGATAGATCTTGAGACATGGCAATAACTTTTCAATGGACTATTCTAGATTTATTTTTCTCATCTCCAATGGCTAGTTTTTGCTCTCCAATGTTTGGATTTAACTTTTTCTAAACTCCAATCATATCTAGATTAGAGAAAATGCTCTACATATAAAAGAAAGAAGATGTACTTTTTGGATCAACCAAGAAAAATAAAAGAAACAATACAAGCACCCTATTTTTTAACAAGCAACCTTTTCATTTAAGTTCTCTCAAGCATTGAAGAGCCCTCAAGTGCAATAACTCCAAGCATTTAAAGAGGCATTCAACGAACTACAACGACAATCATTCTACCCATTTAAAGGAGCAATCTCTATTGTACAATCTTTCTTTTCCTTTTCATGTACGTGGTTTTAGCAGGAGCTGAAACTCAAAATTTGGGGCTTTACACTTCATTATTTGGTTTATATTGCTTTGTCTGATTCTTGTAAGGATTGTGGTTGATGAACCTAGAAAAAAATCAATTGGGTTTTGGGATAGTGAGCTCGAGAAAATTATCCAACTATAATCTTAAGGGATTGTAGTAAAATTCTCAAGAGTCTTGCTTGGAAAGTGGATGTAGGTGCTGAGAGTGCACCAAACCACTATAAAAACTTCTTGTTTTTATGTGTGCTCTTGCCTCTTGCATTTCTTAGCTCTCACATCTCACTCAAATAGCATTCAAATAGTTTACATTGCATATATCTATTTTAAATTTAAAAAACCTAATTCACGCCCCCCCCTCTTCTTGGGTTGTCTGGCTGGGCAATAATTGATATCAGAGCCTTGGTTCTCTACTAATTGTTGATTTTATCAACTAGAGATAAAGATCATGTCAATCCAACTTGAAGGTTCACTTGTTGAAGGGCAATCCACTAATAGGCCACCACTTTTCAATGGGTCCAACAATACCTATTGAAAAGCTTGCATGCGCATCTTTATACAAGCCCTCAACTATGACATATGGAGTATCATTATCAATGGACCACACACACCTACAGTCATTATTAATGGCACATCCTCTTCTAAGTTGGAGAAGGATTGGGATGAAATGGACAAGAAACTTATCCAATTAAATGCCAAGGCAATGAATGTACTCTATTGTACCCTTGATGCAAATGAGTTTAACCAAATTTCTACTTGCAATTCTGCAAAGAAAATTTGGGATAGACTTGAGGTCACGCATGAAGGGACAAACCAAATCAAAGAAACAAAGATAAACATGCTAGTTCACCAATATGAATTATTTAGGATGGATCCAACTGAATCCATCACTAGCATGTACACAAAATTCATAGATATTATAAATGGTTTGAAAAATTTAGAAAAAGTTTATACTAATAGTTAATTGGTAAGAAAGATTCTCAGATCTTTGTCTAGAACATAGGATGCCAAGGTAACAACCATCCAGGAGGCAAAAGATCTAAACACACTATCTCTAGAGGAGCTCATTAGATCCCTGATGATACATGAGCTTGCCATGGATCAGTACAATGAAGAGGATAGCAAGAAGAAGAAAACTATTGCCTTGAAATCCATGGTGGTTGAAGAAGAAGATGATCTATCCACCAATGATGAAAATGATGAAGACATGGCCTTGGTGATCAAAAAGTTTAAGAAGTTTATGGGAAGAAGAAGATAAGGATTCAAGAAAAGAAGCTTCATTATAGGAGAAGCTAGCAGGAAGAAAGAAAGAAAAAAAGAAGGATCAGCCCATTTGCTACGAGTGCAAGAAGCTTGGACATTTTATGACTGAGTGTCCTTAATTGAAGAAGACATCTAAAAGAACGAAGAAGAAGGCAATGTTAGTATCCTAGAGCGATAGCAATGAGTTAAGCTCAGAGGAAGAAAACCAAAATAAAGCAAACTTATACTTCATGGCACAAAATGATGAGGTATCCTCTACACTTGACTTATATTTTACTTTTGATGAGCTTTAAGATGCTTTTTATGACTTAATGAAAGATTTTAAGAAAGTAAATACAAAAAATAAAAATCTTAAAGAAATGAATCTAACTCTAATAAAAGAAAAGGAAGAAGTAATTTGTGAGCACAACAAGTTAAAAGGGAAAAACAAAATCTTAAAGGATGAATTAGAAAAATTAAAATCATTAGTTGATAAATTTACTTATAGTTCTAAAAAATTGTAAATGATTTTAAACAATCAAAGAGGAGTTTTTGATAAAGCCGGCCTAGGATATAAACCTAAAGACAAGATAAAGCTTTTAAAAAAAAATTTCACATATCACTTGCTTTAGCTGTAGAAAGATAGACACAAGGCATTTGAGTGCAACGCAAAAAAAATCAATGAAAAAACAAACTAAAAGAATTTAGGTTTCAAAAAGAACCATAACTACTAACCCAAAAGAACCCAACAAGACTTGGGTACCTAAAATTGTCACTTGACTATTTGTGCAAGAATGCCTTGCAGCCCAAGGATCTAAACAAAAATGGTTCTTGAATAGCGGCTGTTCAAGGCATATGTCGGGTGATAAGAAGCAATTCATCACCCTAGAAAGGAAGGAAGGGGGAGTAGTCATCTTTGGCGACAACGGCAAAGAAAAAATAATTGGTATTGATAAAATTTAGATTACTCCTTCAACCTTCATAGATAATGTATTATTAGTTGATAATTTAAAACATAACTTGCTTAGTATTAGTCAGCTATGTGATAAAGATTTTAGAGTTTCGTTTGAATTATCTTTATGCAAAGTATCTAGTTTCTTAGATGGTAGTTTAAAATTCATTGGATTTAGGTGTGGCAACATCTACATGGTAAATCTTGATGAAATTGTCTTGAAGAGTGGTCAATGCCTAGTTGCAATGAATGCTAACATCAAAGAAACTAGTTAGCTTTGGCACTATAGATTAGGTCATGCAAGCATGCATACTATATCTAAATTACTTAACAAAGACTTAGTTAAGGGGCTACCAAAACTGAATTTTAAATTTGATTTTGTTCGTGATACTTGCCAATATAGAAAACAAACTAGAGGAAGTTTTAAATCTAAACATGTGATTTCAACTTTTAGGCCTCCTAAATTGATACATATGGATTTGTTTGGACCTACTAGGACTACAAGCCTAGGAGGAAAGAAGTATGGTCTTGTCATTGTTGATGATTATTCTTGGTTCACATGGGTTTTATTTTTAGCACACAAAGATGAAGCTTTTTCAATATTTTTAAAGTTTTATAAGAAGGTAATAAATGAAAAGAACTCAACTATGGTTTGTATCCATAGTGATCATGGTATAGAATTTGAAAACAAATATTTTGAAGAGTTTTGCAATGAACATGGCATAGAACACAACTTTTCTGCACCTAGAACTCCTTAAATTGGAGTAGTTGAAAGAAAAAATAGAACCTAAGTTGATATAGCCCGCACCATGTTGTGTGAAGGAAATCTATCTAAATACTTTTGGGCTAAAGCCATTAACACAACATGTTACATCCTAAATAGAGTTTCTATTCATCCAATTTAAAAAAAAAACCCCTATGAGCTTTGAAAAGGAAAAAGATCTAATATTAATTATTTTCATATTTTTAGATGTAAATGCTTCATTCATAATAATGGTAAAGATAACCTAGGTAAATTTGATGCTAAGGCAGATGAGGGTATCTTTCTTAGATACTCTACATCTAGTAAAGCATATATGATTTTCAACAAATATTCTTTGATTGTTGACGAATCCATTCATGTCATTTTTGATGAAGCTAACAATCAATCTTCAAGAAAGAAAGATATTTTTGATGATGACATAGAAATTCTTGAAGATAGAATGAAGGAGCTAAACTTGAAGGATAACAACATTCACGAAAAAGGTAAATCTACAATAACCAATGAACTAGAGAAGAATGGTGAAAGTTAAACAACTAATGATTATGAAGATCTATCCAAGGAGTGGAGGTATGCACATGATCACCTAAGAGAACTGATATTAGGTGATCCTTCATAAGGGATAAGAACTAGATCTTCATTTAAAGATACATTTGATTATCTTGCTTTTGTTTCACAAATAGAACCTAAAAACATAGAAAAAGCTGAAAAAGATTCTAATTGGATGCTAGCTATGCAAGATGAGCTAAATCAATTTGAAAGAAATACTATATGGACTCTTGTAAATAGACTCCTTGATCATCCTATAATTGGCATAAAATGGATATTTAGGAATAAATTAGATGAACATGAAAATATAGTAAGAAATAAAGCTAAACTTATTGCTAAGAGATATAATCAAGAAGAAGGGATTCACTTTGATGAAACATATGCTCCTATAGTAAGATTAGAGGCTATTAGATTGTTACTTGCTTTTGCTTGCTACATGAGCTTTAAATTATTTCAAATGGATGTAAAGAGTGCCTTCTTGAATGATTATATCACTGAAGAAGTATTTATAGAACAACCACCCAATTTTGAAAATCACTCACTTTCTAACCATGTGTATAAATTAAATAAAGTACTATATGGACTTAAACAAGCACCTAGAGCATGGTATGAGAGATTAAGTAAGTTTCTATTACAAAATAATTTTATTAGAGAAAGTATGAACACTACACTATTTTTGAAAAAGAAAAATAATGACTTTCTTATAATTCAAACATATATGGATGACATCATATTCGAAGCTACTAATGAAATTCTTTGTCAAGAGTTTGCAAAGTTGATGTAGGGTGAATTCAAAATGAGCATGATGGGGGAGCTAAACTTCTTCCTTGGACTTCAAATTAAACAATCAAAGGAAGAAATTTTCATTAGCCAAACAAAGTATATCAAGAAAATGCTAAGAAAGTTTGGCATAAAAAATGAAAAGGAGATTGGCACACCAATGAGCCCCTCATGTAAACTCAACAAAGATGAAAATGGTAAGAATATGAATGAAAAGCTCTACAGAGGTATGAAAGGATCTTTACTCTATTTAACTTCAAGCAGGCCTGATATACTATTTAGTGTTTGCATGTGTGCTAGATTTCAATCTAATCCTAAGGAATCTAATTTACTTGCTATTAAACAAATTTTTAGATATTTAATCTACACACATAACTTAGGACTATGGTACTCAAAACAATCCTCCATTGAACTGATAGGATACACTGATGCTGATTATGAAGGATGTAGCATAGATAGAAAAAGTACTAATGGTACCTACCAATTTCTAGGGTTGAACTTAATTTCTTGGTATAGAAAGAAGTAAAGCTCTGCAGCACTATCAACATCCGAGGCCGAATATGTTGCTACGGGGAGTAACTGTGCTCAAATACAATGGATCAAGCAACAACTCGAAGATTTTAGAATTAAGAAAAATAAGATATCCATTTGGTGTGATAATACTAGTACCATAAATTTGACAAAAAAAATTATTCACCATTCAAGAACTAAGCACATTGAAATTAGACATCACTTTATAAAAGATCATGTTCAAAATAATAACATAATGCTTGAATTTGTATTAATTGAAAATCAACTAGCTGATATTTTTACAAAACCTCTAAATGAAGATAAATTTTCAAAAATTAGAGGTGAACTTGGAATATGTGATCCTCTATAAATGTGTTTAATCTTGAATTTATTGAATTGTATTTTGTCTTCTTTTACCATTCTAAACACCCCTAATTCAACCATGAAGGATCAAAAAAAGTCAGCATGAAAATCCTTTTTATTCTGATTCTCCTCTTGTCTCCGAGACATCTTGATTTATACACGAGACCTCTTGGCTGTGTTCCAAGGCCTCTCACTTCATGCACAAGAGCTCTCGATTTTTCGAGATGTCTCATCTTCAAGGTGAGAACTCTCAAATCTCGTGGGGCTCTTTTTTAAGCGGACCTTCGAGAGGCCCCCTTTCTTATTCATTCTTTTCATTCTCCGAGACCTCTCCTCCCAAACTCTCTCAAACTCTCATCAACTACTCCAAACCTCTCGAATTACTATTCCATTGTCCATTTCATCCAAATTCAAGAACTGCATGGCTCTAAAGAGGAAGATCACCACTACCTAAAGATAGTTTGTCACTCCTTCGACCGAAGCTAGGGCAAAGCACCAACGTGACATCTCTCAAGCATCTCCATCCACCCCTTCTTCAAGGTCTTGACTATTCGTCACCACGAGAATTGTTCCATCGGGTTGGAATATTGATAGTGGGTACCTAGACAAGTTAGGTCATGGCTGAGGCAACAAGGGTGGGAGAAGCTTTGCTCCCTTAAGGTAAACGTTTATCCGGACCTCATTAGAAAGTTCACTGAGAATATTAATTTTGAGAGAGAGTCTAGTATAGAATCAATAGTAAAAGTTCACATCTCTTTGCATTAGAGGAAATTAGAGCTTCTACTGTAAGTACCTAGGATTGCAATATGCTATTTGAATCTACCTAACAAAAGTGAAGCATTAAAATATATTTTGGAAAGAGAGAATGTGGATGAGAATCAATAATTAATTTCAAATCATCTTTCAATGGAACTGAGATTACTGCATTGCATAATGAGTCATATAATTTTCCTAAAAGTCAGAAGGCATGACTGGGTAGGCAAAAAGGAATTAGCTATTATTCACTACTTAGTAACTAGGACACCTATAAATTTTTCATTTCTGATGCCACAATAATTAAAAGAGACTGTAAACAAGAGCAAGGCATGTCTACCTTATGGGATGATTTTTACTCTGATCTTCAAGGATTTTCATGACAATCTAGATGGTGAAGATTTTAAGAAATTAGCACACATTGACTACATAAATGAGGAAACTTTGAATAGAATGAAGTTTCTAAAGAAGGATAATAGGTGGGTGAGGGTAGAAGAAGAAACTATTGCTAGGAATGAGCATAAGGAGCATAGGCCTCTACCTCCTCGACCCTCATCCTCTGCAGCTGGACCTTCATTCACCACACTGGGGTCTCCACATACTCCACAAGGGCTACCAAGTCAATTTTCTACACCTCCCTCGATTTTTGACTAAGAAAGTTTAATTGAAAAGGTTATAGAGCAAGTAGTTGAAAAGATGTCTGAAAGGTTCATTGATCTCCTCTCTAGTGTGAAGCATTAACTATTGGTGAGTATTGAGGATCAAAGGATATCTTCTGAGGGACAAACTAAAATGCTTAGCCAGTAAGTTAGTAGTTTATCACAAAGACTTGAAATCTTGGAGAAGGAACAGCATGGATCGTTGGCTTAGATAGAGCTTTTGATAAGTGAGACTGCCAGGATTGGAAGAAAACTAAAGGAGAACATCATCATCCAGTGCACAACTACTGAAGTCCTCATCACATCATTGCGGTAGATTATGGATCACATTGGAAGCCTTGGATCTCGAACTCCATCCACTTCTCGAGCCTCACTATCTCCTCGACCTACACCTTACTTATCATCCTCTAGACCTAGATCTTCCTCTGAACCAATCATAGAGTTCCTCTCTGATAAGGAATAAGACTAGTTCTTTCTACTTATTTTTATATGTTGCTCGGTGTACCTTTGGTGTATATTGGTATAGATCTCCTTTTTGTAAACCAATATACAATTTTATCTTTGTAATTTCAACTTTTTGAAATGCAATCAAATTTTTTTAATTATGTTCTTGTCTCTTTGTCATAATTGTTTTTACTCTCTTACATCTGTGTGATTTTGATGCTGACAAAAAGAGAGAGAAAAATAAGAGAAAAAGTATAAGAAAGAAAGAATGAATTTCTTAACCGCATATTAAAAAATTTATTAAGTAACACTAATTAATCTCATACAAATCAAAAGAGCACACGTTAAGGGGGAGCATTGTTAATACATTGTGTATATCATTGGAAATTTGAGCTCTTTTAAAATTGAGCATGTCATATTCTTTCATTCATTAATACATGGTACATATATCTCTTGCATTCTTTTTATGAAATGCTTGATGTTTTGTTATCATCAAAAAGGAGAAGATTGTTGACCTCCTAAGCAATTTTGATAATGACCAAATATTAAAGCAAATGATTACTAATATATTTTATTTTAAGTATTCAAATGTCAAAAGAAAAAAATCTCTTTGACCAAAACAAGGATGACATAAAGTACAATACAAATCAAGATCAAATCCCCTCATCTGGTAGCGAAATTCATTCAAAAATAGCCTTGGAAGAATTTTGAGATGTCTCCTAAATTTTTCGAGAGGTCTCATGAAGTCTGGCATGCCCAAACGGTGTTCTAGCATAGTCTCGAGAGGTCTCAAGTTAAACTCGAGATACCTCATTCTCAGGAGATAGAAACTTCATTTTTGCACTCTAAGAGTGAGAGGTCGCATAGGATTCTTAAAAGGTCTCGTGGTTTCGATGAGACGTCTCATTCAAAATCGAGAGCTCTCGATCTCAAGTGACACATTTTTTTTAGAAAGGAGTTTTTCGAGTGACTGAAATAGAGTGGTCTCCTGATCAAATCAAGAGGTCTCAAAATCAGGTGAGAGGTCTCGAGACAAATCGAGAGGTCTCGAGACATGGCGATAATTTTTCAATGTACTATCCCAAATTTATTTTTTTATCTCCAATGTCTAGTTTCTACTCTCCAACAGTCAGATTCAACTTTTTCTGGACTCCAATCATATCCAGATTAGAGAGAATGCTCTGGATATAAAAGGGAGAAGATGTACTTTTGGATCAATCAAGAAAAATGAGAGAAAAGATAAAATAATCCCCATCGAAGTCCTTGGCTGCCGATCTCCATTCTATGGGAATTCGCCAATTTTCTCAGCAATAGGTCCATGCTATAGAACTTGTCAAAAGTGCATTGAAGTCTAGCCAAATGATCTAGGATAGTAAAGAAGAACTATTATTTTATTAACCCTACCTTTTGATTTAGAATGAGTGATAGGACCAGAGCCCAATCCTCCTGACCTTGATTGGTGACGAATTTTGAAGATGGATAGAGTCTCATATTGTAAACGAAGAACTCCTTTGGTTGCACACCTTTTGGATGAACTCCTTCAATCATGCTTCTTCCAGATGAACTTTTTCAATCATGCTCCTTCTGAACAAACTCCCCCAGTCGTTCTTCTTCCAAATGGACTCCTTCAATCATGCACCTTCTAGATGGACTCCTCCAATCATGCTCCTTCTAAATAGACTCCTTCAGTCGCACTTCTTTCGAATGAACTCCTCCAATCTCACTCCTTTCAGATGGACTTCTTCAATCATGCTCCTTCTAGATGGACTCCTCTAGTTGCACTTCTTCTAGATGGACTGCTTTAGTCGTGCTCCTTTTGGATGGACTCCTTCAGTCGCGTTACTTTAAGTCAGACTCAGTCAGAAAGAGCCTATCTATAAATGACCTAGAACACGGCCGAATTTTTCAAAGCCATAAGAGACCATCTCAATGGACTTCAACTAGATGCAAGTTCATTATATGCTGATTGACTCATAAGCTCAGCTGGCCAATCCTGAACCCAACTCGCCAACACCTATAATCAACCGACAGGTGCGGAGATCCCCAATCTCTATTTGAACTTCTTCAAATAGATTCCAACTGCCTGCAAGTCATGATAAATAATAGTCCACTCTTCGTAACAAACTTCACATGACCTCAGCAGCCCACTATTAGATAGTTACGGTTGTTACTATCAGTTTGTTACATGCTTTGTCTATTAAAGAAACCCTCCAGATATGTTTTTCTCTAAACCCTCCTTCTCCACCATTACTTGCTCTTTTTTCTCTTGAGTACTCCATTCTAGTTGACCAAAAAATTGACTTGAGCGTCGGAGGATCCTATCAGAGCAATCCACCTCTGATTTGAGCTTTGCTTTGCAGGTCTCATCGACGATCTCATCTGCTCCAGCTCCAGCAAATTTTGGTGCCAACACCATTTTCTACACCAACAGAAATAATTCAATAAGGATAAGAATTGATTCTATTGTACTAAGAGTAAGCAAGAAATGAAAGTAAAAAATTTGGCATATAGTAAGGAGGAGCAAATTTTGAATTAAAAAAATTTAAACTTAATTGATTATAATATTAATGGGGAGTTTAGTATTTTTTTTATCATTAAAAAAAATTACTTTATTAATTTTATTGATTACCTTCTTTTGGGTTATCCTTTTTGATGCAGTAAAAAAGGAGAAGAGTTATTATTGAGTATATCCTTGAGCTTAACCAGAATGAAGTATATTTTTATTATTTAGTGATTTCATGTCTTTTAAATATGTAATTATTTAGAAACTCATTATATATTATTTTGCATATACTCAAAAGTTTTATCATCATCAAAAAGAAGAAGATTGTTGACCTAAAGATTGATTTTGATGATGACAAAAAGTTTTGAGTATAAGTTATCAAGTCTAACTTTATTTTTGAGGATGTGTAGTTTAAATTCTAAGTGCTTACATTATTTCAAGTGATTTTCATTAATTAAATTGAGTATCACCAATTAAGAGATTTTTAAAGAAAATCTAGACTTGTTATACCTTAAAAAGGATGGTTAATGAGAGTTAAATCAAGTTTAGAGAGCAAGTCTAGCCTATAAAAGAAATTAAAGAAGAAAGACTGTCAAAGGACAATAGAAGCAAAAAGCATAGAAAGACTGAAATTTAGGATCCAAAAAACTTAGTCGACTAAGTCTGAGAGTTAGTCGACTCAATCTCAGAAGACATCAGAACACAAAAAGAATAAAAAGGCCCGAATTCAAGATCTAGGAAACTTAGTCGATTAAGTCAGAAAGTTAGTCGACTAAGTCATTATAATGACTAATTTTTTTTTAAAACTATACTTTTTCAGTCTCAATTTTTTTCAATAGCTAGTTTTTGTTTCTAAATACTAGGACATTAAATGAGGCTTGTTCAGATGTTTTAGAGTAGTGAAAAAGCCTTGAAATATATAAGAAAATCTTTGGAGCGTTGAAAAGAGCTTTTAAAGTGTTTTATTGAGCATTCATTGAGAAAGCTAAAAGAGTGAGCTGAAAAGAGAAGAGAAGTTATTTTTAAAGTTTTTCTTTATCCTTCCACTATAAATCATCCTCAAGCAAGTGAAACCAAGAGTGTATTGAAGTGAGGAAGTAATCAAATCAAGAATCAAGGAGCCTCACCATCATGCAAGCATTCAAGAAAAAGTCAAGCATTCAACTATCATCATTCAGACTTCTTTCAATTCTTTAAAGAGTTTTATTTTTCTAAACTTAATCTTTTGTATTCATTTTTGGATTTATTATGTTTCAAATTTTTTGGGATGAGAAACTTGAGTTGGTCCAAGCTTTGAGTTGGACTTTTGTAGTGATTTGATTGGTAAGCCAAGGTTAAAACTAATCGGGGTTAATTGTTAGCCTAGAGAAAAATAATCACTTATGAGATTTTGGTTGGTAATTCAGGAAAAATCAACTGGATTGATTGTAGGCCTGAAAAATAATCTTGTATGATTTTAGTTGATAAGCAAAGAAAAATCATTTGGATTTAATTATGAGCCCGAAAAATAATTGGACTGTAATTCTAGTTATGAATTATAGTTGAATTTAGAAGTGATTTACTTGGAGAGTGAACGTAGATGCCGAGTTTGGTGCCAAACCACTATAAAAGCTTGGTATTTGTATTTATGTAGTTTTATTTTTATTATTTTTTATTTATATTTATGTTTTACTTTATTTCACCAAGCACATAGCATTAAAATTCAGCATAATTAAAGTTTAATTTTTAAATACCCAATTCATCCTCCCCCCTCATAGGTAGCCATACCTGGGCAACACAAAGTCATGCTCAGAACAGGGACTCAGCTCTCTATTTTTTCTTCCAAGATTCTCTAGTTGGCCTCTCTTGCTCTAGAACTTGATGCTGTAACGAAGGCCTTTCAGGTGGTGCTAGGGCTAGAACTTGCTGCATCGCTTGGATAGCTTTCATGAGATTTTTTACCTACTATACTAGCAGGTGGAATTGATCCATATCCACTACCGTCTGATAAGAGCATAATGTTATCATTAAGATACCATATTTATCAGTTTAATCTGACTTCTTAAAATAATTAAAAATAGATAGAAAGTAGTAAGTCGGATCAAATCCACAAAGAAAGCAGTGTTTTAGTTTTGAAATCTTTGATTTCTATAAAAAAAAAATTTAAATAGAATCAAAGTCAAAAAATAAAATAAAGTATAAAAATTTAAATAGTGCAAAAATTTAAACTTGGTACTAAGATCTACTAGTTAGATCTTAGCATCTACTTGTAATAAAATTAAAGAGCAAAAATTAAATTTATAATAAAAAGTAAAAAGCATGATTTAAAGTGCATAAAATTTTTTTTGTATTAATATAAAAGTTCATAAATTAAATACATGAAATTTAAAAAGAAACGAAGAATAAAAAGTAAAGATAAGTTGATCTTGATCTTGGATCGACGTTAGCATGAAGATGGCATAGGAGATGGTTCTTGTTCGCAGCATCCATTGCCTTGAAGCAGTCTTTAACCCAAGCATGGCTCCCACCCTGGACCTTCACCTTCTTATGATCAAAGACAACTTAATTTGATGGCCTGGTAACTTATTTATAGAGTTAGGAGTGCTGGAGATCCTTGCTACAGGTAATATGGGACTAAAAAGAAATTTAATTTCCAAAATATGGAGAAATTCAAGTGAAATTTGAATTAAAATAGCCCCTGGATGAATTCTGTTGAGTTTTCTGAATTCTAGTTGTCAATTTTTGATCAACTAGCTCAAAAATTCCCAAAAAACCACTTTAAAAAGCCTAGATCCGGTCGAGATGAATGTGGTCCATTGGATCATCATCTGGAGCATTCAAAGCCATCGGATGGTGATCTGGCACTATTTGGATCCAAATCAAAATAGGAGAAGCCCACCGCCATTGGATCATGACCAGCAACAACCACAGCCATCGGATCATGCCATTCCTGTAGCTGTGGATCCTATAGACCATCGCACCGTAGACCGCAACCAATCAGCGTGCAGCTTGGCCTATGAAATTATCATTTTGCTCATGTATACTATAATAAATTTTCTATAAACCTTTTAATGATCTTGATCCACCATGTGGCATGCTCTAAATGGGCACCTTATGCTGAGCTGGTGGTCTATGCCTGGTTCGTGGACCGGTAGGTTAGCTTATATGGCTGAGCCGGCTTGAGCGACATGCCAGATGAGCTGGGATGCACCGGCTGAGTCGAATGCATTGACTTAGCTAGGCGCACTGGCTTAGTTGAGTGAGCCGGCTTGGCTAGGCTAGCCGACTGAGCTAAAATATTTTTTAATTATTTTTCTTTGAAAATTCATATCAGATCCATTTTAACTCTATTTTGCTCCAAACTTATTTTGTTGCAACTAAAAAAATAAGTTCTTTTCATTGATGAATATATTTTATAAAAATAATAAATAAAAATATTTAATTTTTATAAATAAATATAAATTAATTAATAAATTATTATTTTTAATGATGTATTTATTATAATTATCATACCCTCCAACTTAAGCTTTGCTCATCCTCGAGTAAAGAAAGAATTTAGTTTTAGATACCTTTTAATTTTAGAGTTTCAAATTTTATCAAGTAATTTTTAAAATGACCATTGATGTTCAGTAGAGCTTAAGTGAGGCATGTCATTGGAGAATTAGTACTTATCAATATAAAAATTAAGTAAAAAATATTCAATTTTTTTGAATTATTTCTAAAATTATCCCTATCTTTATCTCTGAATTATCTAAACTTTTATATGGACAAGTGTATTATTATCCTACCCTTCATTTATTTATTTTTTATTCACATTGCCTACTTTTTTATACGAATATCATTGCTTACTTAAGCAACGGGATCCAATTACTCGATGTAAAATCAATATATATATATTTTTTAATGTTGTACCACTATTGAGTATCTTAATTTCTTAAGCTTTTTATTTGATCTATGTAGCAAATCTTGGGCCAATGAATTTTAAACTAGTTAGCTTTAGGGCACTAGGTATAGAATACCCCTTAAGCTTACTAGCTCAAATCAAACAGTCTACGAGTTAAGACTAGCTTTACAACAAGCTTCTTCGTCATTTTTATCTTTTGACGTGAAACTCAATGCTTGCTTAGACAAAGAGGTTCGATCACTTGGTGAGAAGTACTTGAAGACTATTTTATTTAAAGAATAATTTTATATATATATGAAGAAATATATAGTTATCCTACACAAGCCTATAAAAAGTAAATTTTTCTTTAATGCTGGTAGAAAAAACTAGAAGTACTAAAAAAAAAATTATTTATATTCTAGACTTAACTCTTTATTGGATTTTTTTGATACTTAATCCCTCAATATCTCATAAATTTTCTAGTCCGTGCATCAATTTTTTTTTAAAAAATGCTTAGTTCAACTCGATTATTAAGCATAATCGGATCTAAATACTAAATACTAACTTATTTGAGGATTTTGAAAAAAAAAAAAATTTTTTATTATACACCTCTCCCAAACTTAATCAACATTGTCCTAAATGGAGAAGAAAAAAAAATGTAATAAAGAATAAGAAAGAATACACCTGACTTAATATGTTTTTGGTCTAGCATGTACCTTTAAAAAATTTGGCTCTCCCTCCAACTTATTCAAAATATTCTAAAAAAATAACTAAAAAGATAAAATAGGCAAAGAAAATTAAATATTAGGTTACCTTCCAACAAGCGATAAGTTTACCATCTTCAGCCAAACACAAGATACACTACTATAAAAATGATCTATGGTAGCGCATACTATGGCAGTGGTTTTCAAAACCATTGCCATAGATCCTACGACAGCGATTTTCATTAATCGCTGCTATAGATCGGACCTATGGCAGCGATTTTTGTGACCTATGACAGCGGTTAACAAAAATTTCTATCATAGATCTGACATATAGTAGCGGTTAACGAAAACCGCTATCGTAGGTCGGACCTATAGCAGCGGTTACAAAAGACCACTGCCATAGGTTGACCTATAGCAGTGGTTCATTGTAACCGTTGCTATAGGTCCGACCTATGGCAGCGGTTTACCGCTGCCATAGGTCAGACCTATAGCAGCGGTTATTATGAACCACTGCTATAAGCTTATTTATGGCAGCAATTAATTATAATTACTGCCATATATTTTTTTTATTTAAATATTATATAATTTTAAAATTTAATATCCATCTTCATTGTTCATTATTTAAATAATTATCATTAGAGTATCGTTGTAAAAGGTCATCTTGATCCGATGGTGATCAAAAAAAATTGATTTCGATGACTATGAACGATGATGCAATGATCTGATATATGGAGACCTCCAATAGATCCAAAAACCTACAACGATGATCTTAGTGATGTTTGTATCATACTATCAAAGTTTTACTTCAATCGGATATCGTTATCTCGGTCAATTTAGTATAGATTAGTTTCGATCGTTAAATAACAAACGAGTGATCAAAGGATCAAACGGTATCTGATTAAGAGATAATTTTTTTTTATAAATGATCTTGACTACTACTTTAATCATTTTTTATAGTGGTGATTATAAAATTCAACTCGTGAGATGAAGAATGATCTAAAACTATACGTCTCTTAATAACCATTTTGAAACTTCACTGATTGTTATGCTCGTGCTTTTGTAATATCTGCTTAATATGAACAGTTTATACAAAAATAATTTAAATTTTACTATCATCGCTATATAAAATATTTAAAATTATAATAAAGATCATTTAACTAAAAAATTATCTTATAATCAGACATCGTTTAACCCTTTGATCGCTTGTTTCTAATTTAATGGCTGAAATCATTCCGTACTAAATTGACCATGATAACGATATTCGATTGAAGTGAAACTTTGATAGTATGCTACAAACATCATCGAGATTATCGTTGCAGGTTTTTGGATCTATTAGAGATCTCCATCTATTAGATCATTGCATCATCGTTTGTGATCATCGAAATTAAATTTTTCTAATCGATGAAGCTAGAGCCATCGGATCGAGATGACCTTTTGTGACGATACTCTAATGATAATTATTTAGATAATGAACGATGAAGATGGGCATTAAATTTTAAAATTATATAATATTTAAAAAAAATAAAAAAAAATTATTTTTAACCTACGATAGCGGTTATCAAAAACCGCTGCTATAGATCTACGGCAGCGGTTATAGAACCGTTGCTGTAGATCTATGGCAGTAGTTTTGAATAACCACTATCATAGATCTATTACAGTGGTTCGACAACCACTATCGTAGGTTGGTTAAAAATTTTCAAATTTTTCGTGCTTCCATCCCGTGCATGCTCGATCTCTCTCTCTATCTCTCTCCCTCCGCTCCATCGTCGATGAGGCTTCTTCCCCCCGATCGATGCTGCCCCTCCTTCCTCCTTTCCTCTGCCCCATCCCGATCACCCCTCCCCACCGCCACCCCCACCTGCCACCCCCTCCCCCTGATTGCCCTTCTTCCCCCTCCCGACCACCCCTCCCCACCCACACCCGGCCGCCACCCACACTCCTTTCGATCGTCGTCCTTCCATTACTATGCCCCCGGCCCTCTCGTCCTATGTCCCCTACCACTGGCCCCCATCCTCGATCATCTGCCTCTTCTTCCTCTTCTTTCTCTTCTTTATCTCACTTCTTGCTTTTATTTTGTAGGTTACTTACTGCCGGGTTCTCTTTAGCTCATGTCGATGCCCTGAAGCTTTCACTACGACCTCTCTATAAGCCGTAGGTATATATATTTTTTTATTTTATAGTATTATTTATTAATCATGTATATTTATAATATTTATAGAATTTTATAATAATATTATAGATATTTATTATAAATATTATAATTATCTGTATGATAGTTTTTGATCAACTGATATTCAGTTCGAACCTATTTTTAATTACTATCCGGGGGAATCTGAATACTCAGGATTGTATTGAAGTACAGACCAGCCCTAATGGATCTAGAGGTCGGTCCGATTCCAGACCAAAAACTAAGAAATGGAGAGACTGAGAGGGAGACCAACTAATTGAGAGAGGGAGGGTTGGTGCCTCAGTGACCGTCGCAAGGGAGATTGAGGTGGAAGGAGGGAGGGAAGGAGGGGGTCCGACCACTACCACATCGATGAAGAAGATCGGAGAGAGAGAGCAGGAAGGAGGATCCGGCCTCGCCGCCATCATTGGAGGGAGGGGGTCCGACCTCGCCGCATCATTGGGAGGGAGGGGATCCGACCTCATCGATAAGGAATATGAAGAGGGAGAGTGGGAGATCGAGAGAGAGGGGGAAGAGGGTCCGCCTCGCCAGCATCACTAGGAGGGATGGGGTTTGGCCTTGTCGATGAGAGAGATCGAGGGAGATCGAGAGAGTGAGAGAGGGAGGGATGGGGTCCGGCCTTACTGGCGAGGGAGATCGAGAAAGGGAGAGAGGAAGATCGAGAGATGAAAAAGTTAGAAGGGAGGGGTTCGGCCTCTCCATCATCGTCGATGAGAGAGATTAAGAGAGGGAGAGAGGGAGTGATCGAGGGGATGGCACATAGCCTAGCCGACTCAGATACGCAGCCGAGCCAGCTTAGGCCATGATCGAGCTGGCTGGGGGAGGACTTGAGCTAAATATCTCAGGCATGGAGCCGACTGTCTCAAGCATGGAGCCGGCTTAACTTCTGAGCGAATAGAATTTGATTTGTCTCTCTAAGGTTCTAACTTTAAGTCCTAAGGTGCCACTATCATCTACTTTGCTCTTCTTTCAGATTTCTGGATTAACACCAAGGTTCACGCAAGAGATCGGATCTATGACTATTGCTCATCCTTAATTATTTATGAATGTAATTCATGTTGTAGAATTTATTACATAACATTTTCTGAATGTTTATATCTTGTTGCTTTTGTTTATTGCATTGCATAATGATAGAGCCATCAATTGATTAGTGTACATATTAGAGGCTATTTATTGATGCTATACTAATATTATTGTTCAACATGTTATATTGATTAATGTTCATTAACGTTGTAGATCACGATGGCACCAAAACACCATCTAGCTTTCACCCCTGTCCCTCAGTGGGTTACGTGCAATTCAGCATCCGAGGAGCAGTCGGAGCATACTCCGTCCACCTCGGAATCAACTACTCAAGGATCTTCACTGTCGACATCTACTCCACTGATGACATCTACTCCACCGACAGTATCTACTCCATTGACAGTAGAGCCTCTACCATTGCCCATATCTTAGAGACATGCCACTATGCAGGCATCTGAGTGTACATTTTTATTATATTAGCATAACTTTATTTTTTATATAATATTTATATACTTATATATTTGCATAACGTATTTGCATTGTAGGTGCATCATCCAGTCGGACATTTTGCGGTCCCACACATATGGCACACGTGTGAAACTGCCAGCATCAAGTGATGGTCTATTACGATGCGAAGGGGAGGTCGGTAGGGGACATCGCACGGAAGATGCATTCCTTTTTTGGAGTGCTTGTAAGATGGTTAGACATCATTCTCATAGAGACCAGAGACTGGAGTTTGATGGATGCTGCCATCAGGGATCGGGTATGAAAGAAGATATGGGTAAGTACGCACATCTTAGTTATATTTATGTATTTTATATGTTTACACTATATATGTTTGATTAGAATAATTTTGTAATTGATTTTTGATAACTTTGTGTAGAGGAGGTATGACTTTTTCGATCATGAGAGGGCTCGAGATGCCCGACTGAGGAAGATCAGAGAGTTATACCAGGGTTACAAGGTCAAGCTCTATAGAGGATGGCTTAAGCACCGATGAGACACTCTAGAGGAGCTTGTTTTCTAGATATAGGACTGTCCTTTGAATCAGTGGGAGAGGATGGTTAGACACTGGAGGAGCTAGGAGTTTGAGGTAAAATTTCTAACTTTTGAATTTTTCAATATGCTTAAAATTTTATTTAAATATTTTTTAAATATTTATTATTTATTTAAATATTTGTTAGGCTACCTTCCATCAGAACTGGGAGAACTTGCAGCCCAAGAGTATACGCATACACTAGACTGCGAGTCTATGGCCAATCATGTGCATAGAGAGGTGATTAATTATAAATCTTACTAGATAAATTAAATTTATATTTTTTATCATGATAAATTTATTCTTTATTATAGCTGATGAGAGATGGAGTGATGCCCAATCGTAGTGAGATCTTTCGATTCAACCGCACGGACAAGATGGGCAGATTGATGAACGCCACGATCGAACGTATTTTTGTAAGTATTAAATATATTGATATATATGATTAGTATTATAATATTTTTTATAAAATTTTATTTTAATTTATAATTATAGGATCAATTAGATGCACTCATGAGTGAGGGCCTAGATACCTTTAGGCTCCATGACCATCTATCTCAGGTCTTAGGGCCTAAGCACTTTGGGAGGATCTGATGCAGGCCCGGATACATGCTGATGAGCTACTGGTTTGAGGTGAGTGTCTCCTTACAAACTTTCGATGTCGTCAGCCAGGAGAAGCTTGAGGAGGCATTGGCACAGGCAGATCATGCTACAACATAGAAAGATCGGGTTGAGAAGCGCGCATCTCATCTGGAGGGCTTCGTGAGAGACATGATGTCGACACTCAGTGTGTATTTTGGAGTCACGGGCTTCGAGAATATGTTGGTCTGCATTCCAGCTCTAGCTCCAGCTTCAGCTCCGACTCCAGCACCAACACCAGCTCCAGCTCCAACTCCGACTCCGACTCTAGCTCCAGCTCCGACTCTGGCTCCCAGTGATGACAACGATGATGTAGATTTAGAAAACTTTTGATGTATTTTATTTTTTTAAAAAAATATTATAATAAATTTTATTTGATAATAAAATTTTAGTATCTTAGAATAATTTTTATGTTTATTATATTTTTTCATGATATATATCTATATTTATCAGGTAAAATATATAAAAAAATAAAAATTTTAATTTTTTTAACTATTCAAGATCTACGGTAGCGATTTTATAACTACTACCATATCCGTGCTAACCGCTGCCATAGGTTTCTAGTGTAAATGGTGTCAACTGCTGCATTAGACTATGACAGTGGTTAAAAAATCACTGCTATAGATTACCTATGATAATGGTTATGTAACTGCTGCTATAGATAACCTATGATAGTGGTTACATAATCACTACTATAAATCGATTTATTGTAGTAATTTATAAACTACTGCAATAGGCTATCTATGACAGTGGTTCAAACAATCGCTGCAATAACCGCTGTCATAGAGCTACAACGATGGCTTCAATAGCAACGGTTAAATAATCGCTGTCATAGCCTATGACAGTAATTTTTTGGACTATGACAGTAGTTACGAACCACTGTCGTAACCCTTTTTTGTAGTAATGATAGCTTATTTATCCTGTATCAAATACTAGATTGACAAATTTCAATAGTTTTGGATTATCAATCTTGGGAAGAAAGTTTATAATCCCTTTATTAATATATTTATTATTAATTTTGGGAACATAGTTTGTGACCCCATTCTCAAACCCATGTTTATCAAAAATTTCTCCTATTTGTTCTTCTAAAATGCTCATATATTGAGTTTTTAGGTTAGGAGTTGAGTTTGATGCAATGGGTACTGGAAGGGTGTCTAAAGATGGGTTTAATTCTAGAGATAAATTAATATGATCTTGATTAAATAATTTTATTGACTCTTCATTACATACCTCTTGATTTTTATGAGAAAAACCGACTTCTAGGGTTGAAGAAAATAGAACTTTTGGTTTATAGATCTTAAGTAAATCATCCATTCTTTTTTTTTCTATATCTATCTCATTTAAATTAGAATCAGCATCAATACTAGTTTCGAATTTAGGTTCTTCTATATGGTTAGCTTCAATACTAACCTGTTCTTCTAAATTTTTATTTTAGCTAGCATCAGTAATAGCCTCTCTCATCTGATCTTGGTATGGTTCTATAAGAATTCTATAACTTTTAAGTTTAGAAATTACTTTGACATTCTCAAATTGAGGATTCTTAGGTGGGGCATTAGATTGATAATTTGATCTAGGTGGTTGATGGATAATAGATGGATTGTTTATAAGAATCGATTGATTTGATAGTTGACCTAGTTCTCTCCTTATATTAGACTCAGCTAATTATCCTATTTGTGCTTCTAGCTTGATGATAGATTATTGTTGAGTTAAAATTGATTGTTGTTAAGTTAGAATTAATTATTACAACTGATTAAATCTATCATCGGCTAGATTGGTCTATTGAGAAGGTAGGTATGATGGCTGATTATAATGCAATGGCTGGATGGACTAACTAGGCTGACCTCTATAGTAGGCATCATTCTGATATTGGGTCTAAGTCTAAGTCTGTTGGGGTATCCAAAAAAAATTAGGATAGTTTCTCCAATATAGGTTATATGAATTTGAAAAAGGATCATTAACCGACTTGGAGTAGTCTTGAGCAGCTTGAACTTGTTCTTGGATAAAAGATGAAAATTATGCAGCCATGAAATATTCACTTACATGATGGGTTGGGCTAGCACAAATTGAATAAATCTTCTGATAATTAAAAAGTGATGTATATTGTGTAGAAGATTGTTGACCTAGCGTTAAGAGTTGATCTAATTTTTAGGCAAGAAGGTCTACTTTATTTATCAGATTTAAATCAGTCTTAGAATTAGATTCTGGATGTTTAAATTCATGGATCCCTACCCACTTTTGGTAGAAGGATAACAAAGTATGATTAATTGAGTTTTCACTCAGGATTTTAAATAAAGCATCGGCTTCATCGTCACTCTTGTTCATGAATGCACCTCCATAGGATGCATCTACCATTAGTCTATATTGGTCTCCTAAATTCTCATAAAAAGCTTGAACTATATGCCATTTAGACAGACCATGATGTGGGCATTTTCTAAGAAGTTCGTTAAGTCTCTCCCATGACACGTGAATTTATTTTTCTAGAAGTTGAGCAAATATAGTGATAGCTCACCTTATGGTGTTGGTTCAGCCTATGGGATAAAATTTCTTAAGAAATTTACTTTGTAATTCAGCCCAAGTTTGGATTGGTCTTCCTATTGTGCCAAGCCAGTACTTGGCTTTATCTTTTAATGAAAAAAAATAAAATTAATCTAAGGGCATCATCAGTTAAATTTTAGATTTTTACCATAAAGTAAATTTCTAAAAATTCATTCAGATGCTTATAAGGATCTTCATTGATGTTTTCATTGAAAGATGAAAGCATCTGAATTATAGTTGGCTTGATCTTATAGTAGATAGCATAGATATCAGGTAATTGGATATAAGTTGATGGGTTATAGGTGGAAGAAATAAAATATTTCTTCATCTACCTAGGTGGTTCTCTAAAATTTTGAGCCATTTGACTATTAAGTTTAATATGATTCAGCCATTCAATTTTATGATTAGATTCAACTAGATTAGAAAAAGTGATTTCCTACCGTATATATACTAGTGCAACCTTATCGTGTGGTCCATAATTTTTTTAAATTTTTTTAAAATTTTTTTATGTTTTATTATTTTTTAAATTTTTTTTATTTTTTTATTTTTTTATTTTTTTTATTTATTTTGTTTATTTTATTTATTTATTTAATTTAATTTAATTTAATTTAATTTATTTTTAGAGAAAAAATGGAGAAGAAAGAAAGAAGAGATCCTAAGGAGTTCTAGAACTAAGAAGAGAGAGAAGAATTAGGTTTAATTAGGTTTGATATTTTAGTTAGCAATCAAGTTAGATAAATAATCCTAACTAAGGATTGTCTTAGATCTAGACAGCTCCTAACTGCCAAGATCATCTTCAAATCCTTCAAGTATAAGATCAGCCACTCAACTAGCCAGGTAAGTGTAAGATTGGTGGGAGTCCTCCCGTTGCTTGCCTTAGACAGCAATTGTACTTAGCCAGGTAAACTAACAAAATCAATATAAACCATCTTTCTTCGGGCCCAGTCGTTCCTGAACCACTTGCTTTAGACACCAATTAAATTGACTAACCCTAATCTGGTCCAACTTTTAAGATTTTCTATTCTAATAAGCTCGAGTTTCTAGGGCTGATGTCAAATTGATTTTAATTTTAAAAGCTTAGGTCAATGTAGGATGTTGGTTGATTGTTTGTAGGCTAAGAAAGGATGATCAAATCCCCATCTTATGTTGTTTAATGGATTATGCCCTTAAATTGATTTAAAGATGAACATGCATAATCACTTTCAGACAAAAGATTTTATGCAACTAAATTAGATGCATGAAACTTAATTGAACTTGAGAAGCTTATCTTATCTTTAGCAATCATAAAAAAAAAATAAAAATAAAAATAAAAATAATATGATGGATGCTCTAAGTAGTTAGAATTTTTACTCTTTTCATAAAGCTTTTAAATAGATTTAAGTGGATACATTTTAGATTAATTTAAAAATAAAGTAAATAATAAAAAAAATCTAGGGTTAGAATTGATCTCATCAAGTATGATTGGAAGCTTCCTCCTTATCCTAATCTTTTTGCTCTCTTTTTTTTCTTCTTCTCTTTTTTTTTTATAAAATAGAGAAGAAAAAGTTAGTAAACAATATTTATAAAAAAAATTAAAAATTTATTTATAATTAATTTATAAAAAATTAAAGAGATAAAAAATTTTAATGTTCGTGCCTTTTCCAGCAACGGCACCAAAAACTTGGTGCATTTGTTGGAATTATTCTAAATTTATAGGAAAATCAAAAAAATTAAAAAAAAAGTATTTATTCCTTCCTCGATAATGGTGTTAAAAATTTGATAAGAGTACGATGTTGTCGTTAAGATATCATGTTTATCAGTTTAATCTAACTTTTTAAAATAATTAAAAATAGGTAAAAGATAGTGAGTCAGATCAAATCCATAAAGAAGGTAGTATTTTAGTTTTGAAATCTTTGATTTTTTGTAAAAAAATATTTTTTAAATAGAATTGAAGTTAGAAAATCAAATAAAGTGCAGAAATTTAAATGGTGTAGAAATTTAAACTTGATACTAAGATCTACTAGTTAGATCTTAGCATCTACTTCTAATAAAATTAAAGAGTAGAAATTAAATTTGCAATAAAAAGTAAAAAGCATGAATTTAAGGTGCATAAAAATAAAATTTTGTATTAATTTAAAAGTTCATAATTTAAATACATGAAATTTAAAAAAAAGAGAAATAAAAATTAAAGACAAGCTGATCTTGATTTTAGATTGACGTTGGCATGAAGATGGAGTAGGAGACAGCTCTTCTCCACAGCATCCGTTGTCTTGAAGCAACCTCTAACCCAAGCATAGCTCCCACCCTAGACCTTCACCTTTCCATGATCGAAGATAATTTAATTTGATGGCCTGGTAACTTATTTATAGAGTTAGGAGAGTTGGAGATCCTTGCTGTAGGTAATATGGGACTAAAGAAAAGTTTAATCGGCAAAATATGGAGAAATTCAAGTGAAAATTAGATTAAAATAGCCTCTAGATGAATTCTGTTGAGTTTTTTGAATTCTAGCCATCAAATTTTGATCAAGTGGCTCAAAAATTTCTAAAAAAACCACTTTAAAAAGCCTAGATCTGGTCGGGATGAATGTGGACCGTTGGATCATCATCTAGAGTGTTCGGAGCTGTTTGATGGAAATCTAGCACTGTTTGGATCCGAATCAGAATAGGAGAAGCCTACTGTCGTTGGATCATGACCTGCAACAATCACAGCCATCAGATTGTGCCATTCCTATAGCTATGGATCTTGTAGACCGACCGCACCGCAGACCGCAACCAATCAGCATGCAGCTTGGCCCGTGAAATTACCATTTTGCTCCTGTACGCTGCAATTAATTTTCTGCAAATCTCTTAACAGTCTTGGTCTACCACGTGGCATGCTCTAATTAGGCACCTTCTACTGAGCTAGCGGTCCACGCTTGGTTCATGGATCGACGAGTTGGCTTATATGGCTGAGCTGGCTTGAGCAGTGTGTTGGCAAAGCTAAGACATGCCGGCTAAGCCAAATGTGTTGGCTTGACTGGGCGCGCTGACTTGGCTAAGCAAGCCAATTGAGTCGAAATATTTTTTAATTATTTTTTCTTTGAAAATTCATATCGGATCCATTTTGCTCCAAACTTGTTTCATTGCGATCAGAAAAAGAGCTCTTTCCATTGGTAAATACATTTCCTAAAAATAATGAATAAAAATATTTAATTTTTAAAAATAAATATAAATTAATTAATAAATTATTACTTTTAATGGTGCATTTATTGTAATTATCACCATCGATTGGGGTGGCAGTGGTGCAGATGACGGTATGGGAACTGGATGATCGACCGGCCCTGGATCCGACCAAAAAGTAGAGAGATCATCGAGAAGATGCTCTTTTGGGAGGCATTTTGCTTGAATGGTGGAGGTGATTACTGGATACTCATTTTAGAACAAGGGCTGGCAGGTCCTTCCTCTAGCATCAAGACCTACAAAATAGAATCTTGGCCAAAGGTTGGTGGCTCCAGCATGGATCCTCTGACGACAATCCTATTAATATAGGAAATGGACTATCATTGGAGATGGCTGGAGTTGGAGCTAATGATCTTACCAGCAAGACCTGCAAAATAGAGTCTTGACCGAAGGTTGGTGGCTCTAGCATGGATCCTCCGATAATCATGTTAGAAACTACACTAATAAGAATGGAGTATACAGGAGTTGTAGAATTAAAAGAGCACTTAGAGCAAAAAACGTATCTGGAGTGTCTTATTTATAGATGGAGCCTATAACTGATTGATAATTATTGTTGTAACTAAATGTTGGTGGGTCGTTTGGGCCGTTCAGAGTTTGTTATGGAGAGTAAGCTGATGGTTGTTGTACCTATGAGTAGTTAGTAATTATCTGTTGAAGCTTGGACAAAGATCGGATTCTTCCGAACTTGATTGCAAGTCATTCGATCTAAAGTTATGCCATTGGAGCTTAAGATCGGATGAATTGAGCTTGAGGATCATTCTTTGGTATTGACTATTGAGCTTGTAGATCTGATTTCTGATTTGGACTATAGTACGGTTGCATCAATAATTTATAGAAGCTCGGCTATCCCCAAGGTCGGCTCTTGATGGAAGATGAGATTTTGGCTTGAAGTTGTTTAGCAGAAATTGAGGTTGGAAAGGAGAGGACTAACCATTCAAGCAAGATTTGTGATTAGAACATTAGGTTCCAACGAACTTTGGAGCCAAACCAGCACTATTACTTGATCGAGATTGCATCGAGGTTATCATTATCGAGTTGAGGAAGCTTGGGCATGTCTAGGGTCAGATCCTATCAAAATCTAGTATTGTAAAGTGACTGTTACTTATCCGGTCCTAAGATCGGAATCAATCAAGTACTGAATCTCTCTAGGAATTAAAGTTCATCTGACTGAAGGTTAGATTATGATAAGGTTAGATTATGATAAGGTCTGTTGCTACGGCGATGTTGTTATCAAGTTTGAACTAAAGATCAGCGCCCATTGAATTTAGAGTAGGTTCTTCAATACTGAACATAATCTTGAAAATGAGCCAAACTGCATCAAGAATTAGATTATATCTTAGGCTTGGATGACATCTTCCAGGGATTGGTCAAGTCTGATGACGTTGGAGTTCAGCGGGGAATGCTTTTCCCCAACAATCACTAAGTACGATGCGATCACTAAGCTTGGCAAAGAGTATGGAGAAGCGGATAATAAAGGGTTCACGGTAGGTGGTGCCCTCAAGGCAGATAACGGGGGCGTCATGCTTAACCAAGGTGACGATGCAGGAGGCATCGGCATCATGGTCATGCAATGAGGGAGATGGAGGTGGAGAGTCAGCTGATATCGTAGATAGCGCATGAGACGAAGCAGTCGAGAGCGACACTAGCAATGATGGGGTTGAGCATAGTGCGACGGTTGCAAGTGAAAAGGGATTGCCTATTCTTCAACTTCTGACCCAGTTCTATTTAGTACTCCTACTTTGTCATGGAGTAGTGATGATGATCGGATGAGGGTAATCTGTGATTGGAGGCAAGTTTCAAACCGAAGGAAAGTCACCAACACTATTGTCTCCTTGTAGGAGGTGGCTGGGGAAAAAGATCAGCTGTGACTGTTTATGTTCCAACTCTAGACATTCCAGGCACAAAATTCTTTTGCTCTCTCTACAAGAAAGAGAAGAATACTAGACAGAATAGAACGGTAAATGTTGGAAGGGAAAGCAACAATCCAAGACACCAACTTGCCACTAAAGATGCAGCTCCAAGCCATCGCCTCCACCTCAGAAGCTCTCGACCTGTTCGATGTCTTGGACTGCAGAAGCATCGCTGCTCACATCAAAAGGTCTAAGATAATTAACACGTTTATTCATCTTCTCATCTATAATCTTCTTGTCTTCATGCCTAATGTCCTCCAAATTTTTTGGCTGCAATTCCTCTCAAAAACTTATTTTTGGTTGCAGGAATTTGATATGATATATGGGCCTAGCCGGCAATGTGTGGTGGGATCAAGCTTCAGCTGCTTCTTTACCCACATGCAAGGGACCTTCATCTACTTCAATTTAGAATCTCTCAAGTTCCTCAACTTCAAAGGAGTTGCAGAATAATACGTACATGGATCTCTCTTTTTCTAAAATAACTGGGTCAAAATGGAAGAATAGCCCCCAGCATGGCATTTGCCAAGGATGAGGTAGATGAACCCAGGGAAGAGCTTTAATTGCTGTCTTCTCTGGCACTCTCTGAACTCTGAAGTCCTGCCAGAATGCTTGATCGAGTATTCAACAACCTCCCACCAGTAGCTCACCAAGGACTTGTACTCCTGCAATACTAGAGAGCCCTCTCTTCGGCCTTGATAAGTTGTGTTACTACTAAGAATCGTCGGCTTTAGAATTGGAGGATTTGCACCATGCAGACAAGCTTGAGAACCTGCAAAATAAAGTCCGAACCGAAGGATTTTATCTCCAGCGAGGATCCTCCGATGCTCAAATCAAAAACAAGCAAGAGCTAATTTCTTTCGAATGAATTTTTTTTTTGCTTACCTGGGTCCTCAGGATTCGTGGTATTTTTGGGAAAGTTTTACATGATGGTTACGCCATTCTGCTGATTTTGGACTACTAATTTTATCGTTGCAAGATTTCTGAAAATCTTTCGAATGGAATGACGGTTGCTGATGTGATTAGGATTTTCAATTTATCGTCGATGGTTTTAGATGAGTAGGTGACAGCTTGTTTATGACTTGATTATAGTTGTACCATGAAAATCCATGGGGGACTTGAAGAAAAATCATAATTTTTCGGACCAGATTCATTCAGATCTAATCAGATCAAGAGATATATTTTAAAAATTTTTCTCTTTGATCTAGATCAGATTTAAGATATTTTAGATCTGATTATTATTATTTTAGAAATAAAATAAAATCTAGATAAATTAAATCAGATTTAATTTACCTTGATATGGGTAATCCTATTATCCGTTGATGATCCTGTATGCAGCGGAAGGTTCTGGATCTAGCCACGCAAGTGCCTGAACTCTATTGGTATCTACTCAGGCTGGATCTGAAGATCCTCTTCTTCTCTATCACGTCTTCAGAAATCAGATCTGGATCTGATCTAGAGGATCTTCAAAACTCCTTTTAAAGATCAGCAGTCATCTTTGCAGCAGTGCAGCATTACTGCTTTTCTTCTAGCTCTGCTCTCGCCTTTCTTTGATCTGAATTGCACCAACCAAAAGTCCCAAACTCCTTTTGGACGTGGAGAGAAAGGGGAGAAGATGGTTTGGCATGGCGGAAGAGGGGCGAGGCAGCCTTGGGCGTGGGGAATTGTGATTCCTTTCAATCACTTCCAATCACAATCTGGGTTAGGCGCAGGGTCTTATTTATAGACTGTCTGTGATCCAACTTCTCTTCTTTCCAACCAATCATAACTCTTTGTGAAATCAGATCTAAATCTGATTGGTGGGAATAGAGTCCCCTGAATTCCTCCTTAGAGAGCGCCTAAGACCAGTCAAAGTTGGTTCTTAGGAGAACTCTAATTGGAATCTAAAAAGGAGATAGAGTCCCTGTCCAATAGGGACTCCTAGGCGCCTCTAACTTGGGCACACGCCAAGGGTGGCATGCGCCCTCTTCCTTGCCAGGTTCTGGCAGGGGGACAGGCCCCCACCAGCTCTCCAATAGGTGCATGACATGTGGTCAAAAGTCAAAAGTATCAATGGTCAACATTCGACCAGTCAAAGGTAGACTTTTGACACCAAAGTCAAAGAACAAGAAATGGCAGGTGACAAAAATGGTAGTAATGTCTTAACAAAATAGACAACCTTTTCTGACTTGGACAACCTCCAGTCAGACCATATGAAGACCTCTGATTGAGCACAAACTCCTTTGGCTCAGTCAGGACAACTAATTTATTGATAGCAAAAGAAGAACGTTAGGTTCAATCGAGTGCTAGCATGATTTTCTTGAAACCTAATTGAATCTCATTCAGATCAATTGAACTGGTCAGTTCAATTGATAATCACCAGATTCAAACCCTTGTTTGTGTGACCCAGCTAGGTTCAGTTCTGTATGGTAATGGAATATGTCATGATCTCTATCATCGACATCATCGAAACTCCTTTCGATAGATCAGAACTCTTCTGATTCGAACAGTTAGAATGATCGATCATCTAAATCATTCTAATTGCTCCCAAAATTCACCAGTGACACCTAGCAGTATATGGTGGCAACCCATCAGAGCTAAATGCGAACCTCTTGGTGCAGCTACCTATGTGATTAAGTTCTTCTATCTTGAGCCTCGATCAGATTAGGGTTAAGGTAAACTCGTCAAACCCTAGTTTCTATCATATGATGTAATCATTCGATTCGAGTCCGTGTGAAAATCTAAATAGAAACCTTTCTATTATTTCACTCTGCCATGGCCATGGACTTTCTGGACTTTGATTCTTCATGATTAATCAGTGGCTGCTCCTCTACCATCGAGGTAGATAGATTCCATCTTGATGCAATCCAGTTCCTACAATGAACATGCTATAGCCAACATACACCTTAGGGTTTCGAATGGCTAGGAGACCGAGTAATGATATAGTCAAACTATAACACCCTCAAGGTGAACTGTCGATGCACCTCAGGTCAAAGAATCAGACACACTACTGTAGCATAGAGTCAGTCATTGACGAGAAGGTAGACTCCCTAATGACTACTCGAAGTGGTCACGCTCAGTGCCCTCGTTCTCTAACGAGTATCTGTACTCTCACTCCGGTGTCTCCACATCGTAGACTTAAGAAAACTCATCCTACCTAAAAAGAAGCGATTGTACCAATCCTTCTGTTAGATATATGTGCCTAGAAGCCAGAATTGGCTGACACTTGTAATACACTTCTAGGGGCAAAATTATAATTTTGACTAAAATCAATAAATGGGTTATTTTCTATCACATATGTGTATTTAGTGTCTGTGATACATCCTTTGAGTTAATGGTAATGATAATTCATATTTTTCAAGAGTTGAAAATTTAAGACATGAATAATCATTATTAAACTCATAAATTGCCTCCTGACCATGGATCATCACGAGGATGGTGATTGATCCGAAAGGTTGGTGTACAATCGTTTCTCTTTAGTAGATGAGTCTTGAGTCTATGGTGTGGAGACATCGGAGCGAGAGTACAGATACTCGTTAGAGAACGAGGGCACTGAGCGTGACCACCTTGAGTAGTCATTAGGGAGTCTACCTTCTCGTCAATGACTGACTCGATGCTGCAGTAGTGTGTCTGGTTCTTTGACCTGAGATGCATCGACAGTTCACCTTGAGGGTGTTATAGTTTTGACTACACCATTACTCGTCTCCCTGCCATATGGAACCTGAGGTGTATGTTTGGCATATGACATGTTCAATTGTAGGAACTTGGATTGCATCAAGATGGAATCTATCTACCTCGGTGGCGTAGCAGGAGTAGCCCTATGATGATCATGAGAATCAAGTCCAAAAACCATGGCCATTGGTAGAAGTTGAAATAATAGAAAGAGTTTTCTATTTAGATTTCAAATTGATTCGAATCGAATGATTACATCATATGACAGAGACTAGGTTTGACGAGTTCACCTTAACCCTAATCTGATCGGGGCTCAAGATAGAAGAACTGAGTCACCACAGGTAGCTGCCACCAAGAGGTTCGCATTCATCCGCTCTGATGGTGCCAGGATATACTGCCTGGTGTACGGTGGATTTTTGGGAGGCCAATTAGAATGATTTAGAATGATCGAAAATTCTAAGCTATTCCGAATCAGAAGATTCTGATCCATCCGGAAAGGAGTTTCGATGATGTCGATGATAGAATCATGACATATCCCATTACCATACAGACTGACCTAACTGGGTCACACAAACAAGGGTTTGAATCTGGTGATCATCAATTGAACTCTGATTAGTCAATTTGATCTGATGAGATTTAATTAGGTTCAGAAAATCGTGCTAAGCACTCGATTGAACCTAACGTTCTTTCTTTTGGCTATATAAATAAGTTGTCCTGTCTGGCCAAAGGGAGTTTGTGCTCAAAATAGAGGCCTTCGTATGGTCCTGACAGGAGGTTGTCCAAGTCCCAGAAAGGTTGTCTTAATTTTAGCCTTGCCATTTTTGGTCACTGCCATTTCTTATTCTTTGACTTTGTCAAAAAGTCTACCTTTTGACTGGTCAAACGTTGACCGTTTGACACTTTGACTTTTTACCACATGTATGCGCACCTATTGGAGAGCTGGTGGGGGCCTGTCCCCCTGCAGAACCTGGCAAGGAGAAGGCGCATGCCACCCTAGGGTGTGCCCCAAGGTTGGAGGCGACTAGGAGTCCTTGTTGGACAGGATCTCCATCTCTTTTTTGGATTCCAATTAGAGTTCTTCTAAGACCAACTTTGACTGGTCCTTAGGCGCCCCTCTAAGGAGGAATCCAGGGACTCTATTCCCACCAATCAGATTTAGATCTGATTTCACAATGGGTTGTGATTGGTTGGGAAGAAGAGGAGTTGTTGATCACAGCATAGTCTATAAAATAAGACCCTGTATCCAACTCAATTGTAATGAGATACAGAGATATGATGAGATTAATAGTTTCTTCCACACCCAAGGCTGCGATCTCCCTCCTTCTTCATGCATAGTCTCTTCCTCTTGCTCTCCACGTCCAAAATGAGTTTGGACTAGGTTGGTGCGAATTCAGATCAAGGAAAGATGATCAAAAGCAAGAAGGGTGCGCTCTGGCTTCAACAAGGACGACTGCAGATCTTCAAAAGAGTTTTGAAGATCCTCCAGATCAGATCAGATTTGATTTTTGGAGTGTGATAGAGAAGAAGAGGTCTCCAGATCAATCTGAGATGATATCGGTTAGAGGCCAGGCACTTGCCGTGGCTAGATCCAAGAACTTCCGCTGCAATCAGGATTCATCTCCAGGGTAAATAGGATTACCCTAAACAGGTAAATTAAATTTATTTGATTTAATTTTATCTTATTTTTATTTTAATTTATTAAAATAATAAGAATTAGATCTTAAAATAATATCAGATCTGATTGGGATCAAAAATTTTTTTGATTATCTTTGATTAATGTTTGGTCGAACCTGGACCGGAAAATCGAATTTTCCTTCACTGGTTATCAGAAGCCTGGTCAAATTAATTTAGATCTGATTTTAATTTTATTTTATTAAATATAAGTATTTTTAGATGTCACATGAGATGTGAATCAGATCTAAAATTAAAAAAAAAATTAAAATTAAATAATTTGGATCTAAGAATAGAAGATATGCCATGACTAGTTTCTAGATAGAATAGTCATAGAATGTTCTTGCAATATTTTTGATTTAATCGATTAAATCATGTTTAGATCTTTTTATTTACTATTTTTGATATTATTA
>QRFJ01001420.1:0-66324 GCA_006176705.1 Cocos nucifera
AAGTCTACTTTTGACTGGTCAAGACGTTTGACCATTGACCTTTGACTTTTGACCATAATGTCATGTGCACCTTGGAAGAGGCTGGTGGGGCCTGTTCCGCCTGCCAGAACTGGCAAGGAAGAAGGGCGCACGCCCAAGATGGTGTGAGCCCCAATAGGAGGCGCCTGGAGTCCCTTTGTTGGACAAGGACTCCATAATCTTTTGATTCCAATTAGAGTCTTTCAAGAACCAAACATGACCTGGGTCTTAGCACCCTCTAAGGAGGAATCCAGGGCTCTAATCCCACCAATCAAATTAAGATCTGATTTTTCACAAAAGGTTTGAATTGTTGGAAGAAGAGGAGTTGGATCACAGTTAGTCTATAATAAGGACCGCGCCCAACTCAGATCTCAATAGATGCAATTTAATGATAAACCGACCCATAGCTGTCACTACTATCTCACCTCCTCTCTCCACACCCCAAGCTTCTTTCTTTCTCCCCTTGCTCTCCACGATCCAATAAGGGTTTTGGATTGGTTGGGTGCGATTCAGACAAGGAAAGGCGATCAAAAAGCAAGAAGCTGCCTGCTGAAAAGGATCGACTGAGATCTTCAAAAGAGTTTTGAAGATCCAATCCAGACTGATTTTTTGAGGCAGTAAGAAGAAGAGGATCTCACAGATAACAACGCTGAGTGGATTACCGGTAGAGGCCAGGCGCTTGGTGGCAATCCACAACCTTCCACTCAATCAAGGGACTTACAGTAATTAAGATACCCAAAATTAGTAATTATTTGATATTAAAATTATTTGATTTTTATTATAAAATAATACAGAATAGATCTGAAATATACTCAGATCTGATTGGGATCAAGAGAAATTTTTTGAAATATATCTGCCTTGATCTGATCAGATTCTAGGACGAACTGGACCGGGAAATCAGGATTTTCCTCAATTGGTATCAGAGCCATGGTTCCTAAATTATTTAGATCTAATTTTATTTTATTTTAATTAATACAAATAAAAGGATTCAGAATGTCACCATGAGATGTGATCAGACTGAAATCAAGAAAAATTAAAATTAAATGATTTTGGATCTAAGAATGAAGATCATGACTTAGTTCTAGAATATATAGTTCTATAGATTGTTTTGCATGTCTTTTGATTTAATCTAATTAAATCATAATTTAGATCTTCTTATTTACGTATTTTTCCTAATAATTAATAAGTGTTATAATAACATCTGATAAACAGTAATATAAATTATTAATTTTTAAATATCACCATGGATATGATTGGATGATTCTAGACTAAGTTGTAGAATTAGTTCTAACATAATATCAGAATAGAATTTATTTTGAATTAGATCAATTTAAATCTAATTTTTAGATTATTATGAGATAATTTAGATATGAAAATAATGCATGATTTATGTACATGAGATTATGTAAAAAGCCTTGATTAGATCTAAATTTGTATATGAGATATATGATATAGATCTATAAAACGTTTGTAGATTTATATGTTTCCTCTGAATTAAGGCGTCTTCTTGGGCCGTCGGTCATAAAACGAAGAGGGTTTAAAGGCCCTCTTCTTCCATTCGATGGGGGTTCTTATGACATGTAGGGGTGCTGCGTGTTCGTCCTTAAATCAGAAACCCAAAACTTAACTTTCTGCCAAAACCTAGATCCTGAAAACCTAGATTTATTGGTGCATAATTTTATTTATCAGAACCCACAATTAAGAATTAGTTATGGGAATATCAATTAGGTTCAAAATTGAGAATTTCAGATCTAAGACATACATAATATTGGGTTTCGGGCTTGGGGCTAGCTCAGTTAGGTCTAAAGCGGTGATAAAAACCGAATCAAGTGTTGTTAGATGGGATTCTACAAGCTTAATTGACCAGCCTAATAGGTTAAGTCTGGGTCAGATCGAGTCACGGTCAAAGCAGACCTAATAAGGCTCAGAGTTAAGTCTTGGATTGTAGGGCTAACCCAATTGGTTTTGACTTCCAACAATTGGTGTCTAAGGAAAGTTTGCACAGAACGAACCGCCTAGTTTTTTAATTGGAGCTACTCGAGCCTTGAATGCATTCTTATCGAGTTAACGGCATAATTCCTTCCACCGATCTCAACTTATTGGCCATATCTGTTGACAAACAGTTCTGATCCGAGTGGTCAATAATCCGAGCCTGACCCATGCCACTAGGTTTAGTCATATTGTTATGACAAGCCAAGTCTAGTTTAATGAGACCTGAATCAATTCCTCCCTAAGAGTTAAAGTTCGAGGTCTTCCACCATTGTAGACATGCGGGCCCTTTCCGGGGTTGATTGTTCTGGTTGATTACAGTGCTCAGTTGCACGGGAAGAACGCAACCAATGTTCCTATTAGGTTGGATGCTTATGGGCTGGAGGATGAGTTGGCCTCACATATTCTGGATACGATGAGAAGACCCAATTAGGAACCCAGTCTATCAAATGGGGGGTCTGACTAACTAGGAGTGGATCATATTCCGGATACGGTGAATTCCAATGAATTAAGAGACCAAAGTTTGGTGCACCATGATTAGAGAATCATTGAACAAGAGTATTCACTCATTGGCTAAGCCCATCACCAATAACTATTAGGTGAGGTGATGAGTCAGTTGGTGGGACGCACCACACTAAGAAATCATCAATCGCAAGAGATTTTTTGCATCTCTACAGAGGAGTGTAAGGGAATCCGAGAAATAGTGGAGCTAATTTGTTTAAAATAAAATCCCTAATACAAATGTGGTCAAGGTCAAAATTACAGATCTAACTAGAACTTTGAACTCTCTTACAGGAATAAATGTCGCATCAAATCCAAATTGGCACGTATCCCTAGACACAGCATAGACTGACTGGACCCAATTATAAAGATGGCTCAAGGAAACTACAAAATTATTTGGGTTCCGGAGAAAAGTTAACCCATGTTTTGGACCAGGACCCCCAACAATTACAGCCCGTCCATCTGTTGAACAGAGAACGTCTTGAAAATGGATTTGACGAAGAATAATAAGGCCAGATACTACATGTTGGCTCAATGTCTGATGAGCGCCAGAAGCCAACATGAAGATATCGGACTGCTCGCCAAATGTTGGCTCACCTCAGGAGATGTTTGGTGAAGCAGAGTCGCACAGCCAATATCAAGTCACAAAAATGACTTTTTAAGGCTAAGATGCGTGATGGGCATCAGTCCAAGATCAAACTGTCTGAACAATGATCAATGGACATGGAAGAGCTTGAGAAGCTCGGTGTGAAGTTGGAACTAGAATGCTGCAGAAACGATATTATTCTGCAATCCTTGACTGAGCATATGGGCAATTCATTCAGAATTACACCATGCATAAACTTCAAAATTCCTGTGGCCGAGTTATGAATATGCTGGTTACCGCTGAGCTTTCTATGAAAGGTTCTAAAGCGTCAGTTCTTGCTATGAACGGACTTCTTCCAAAAGAAAGTCTTATGAAAGAAAAATAAGTCTGGAAAAAGCAAAAGGTGGAAGATCAAAGAAAAAGAAGGCAAACCGAAGAAAAAGGTCGATGTCAAAGGAAAGTGTTTCCATTGCAACAGCGACGGTCATTGGAAGCGGAACTGCCCTATTTACCTGGCCACCCTAAAGAACAAGAAGGAAGGTCCTTCTGGAGGTATGCTCGTTATTGAGTCTAACCTTACGATTTCTTCTGCATCCAGTTGGGTGCTTGACTCTGGTTCTAGTGTTCCATCTGTGCACTTCTATGCAGGGTCTTGAGGATAGCAGGAGCTGAGGGATGGAGATATGATCTACGCATCGGACTAAGGAAGCAAGAGTTGCTGCAGTAGCCGTGGGAACATACCCTCTGCGATTACCAATCTGTTTAGACTTAGTTTTAAAAGACTGTTATTATGTGCCTGCAACCAGCAGGAAATTTGATTTCTGTTTTCATGCTTAGCACAAAAAGGTTATATGATCACCTTCTTTAAGGAACCATATGTAACATTCTTTATGAAGAAATAAAATTGCAAATGATTTCCTTGTTAATGATCTTTATCAGTTGCATATTGATGTACCTATTTTAACTATCGAGCAAAACGTGAATGCCAAACGACCTAGGGATAGTCCAAAACGAACAGATATCTATGGCACCTGAGATTAGTCATATAGCAGAAGATAGGATTAACAAATTGAAGAAAAAATGGGCTATTGAGTCCATTAACTTTTGAGTCATTCCAACTTGTAATCTTGTCTTCAAGGCAAAATGACAAAACCTCCCTTTGTTGGACATGGGGAGAGGGCCACAGATCTCCTTGCCCTAGTACATACTGATTGTGTCCGGCCCCATTCGATGTACGGCTAGAGCAATTTTGTCTACTTCATTACCTTTACCGATGATCTGTCTAGGTATGGGTATGTGTATCTATGAGACATAAGTCTGAAGCTTTTGACAAAGTTCAAAGAATTCAGACATGAAGTAGAAAAACAAACTGGAAAACCCATTAGAGGTTCTTCGATCAGATCGAGGAGGTGAAGTACTTATGCCGGGAGTTCCTAACTATCTTAAGGAAAATGGCATAGTCTCTCAATGGACTCCACCAAGGAACAACCTCAACTTCAACGGGGGTTTCAAGAACGGAGAATCGGATCTTATTGATATGGTTCGATCCATGATGAGCTTCACAGACCTCCCAGATTTTTCTTTGGGAACACTCATTGTAACTTCAATCTATTTACTGAATATGGTTCTCTCTAAAAACTGTTCCTACCACACCCTATGAGAGATGGCACGGTAAGAAACCAAATCTGAGTCATCTCAGAATTTGGGTTGTCCGGCTATGTCAAATAGACAACAAGCGGACAAGTTAGAGTTTAGGTCTTCAGAGCTCGATTCATAGATATCTAAAAGAGTCATTAGGAATACTTTTCTACATTCCAGAAAGACCACAATGTGATTGTGAGTCGACATGCCATATTTCTTGAAAAATAGTTTTATTCAAGATAGCGGCATTGGAAAATAGATCAAGCTTGATGAGAAAGTCTCACAAGCAGAACGAGCTAAGGACCAAGTGACAAATCAGGTTGAGCCAATAAGAACACTACCCTCCACCTCGTAGATCGAAAAGAGTTTCCCGTCCCCTGAAAGATACTTAGGTATTATTTCAGAGGATGTAGAGGAAATGTTCCTCATAGGTAATGGTGCTCATGGTGATGATCCCAAAAACCTACAACGAGGCGATATCAGATATCGACTCCGAGAAATGGCTTGAGGCAATGAAGTCAGAGATCGACTCGATGCACTCAAACCAAATCTGGACCTTGGTAGATCCACCAGAAGGTATAGTACCTATTGGGTGTAAATGGATCTTCAAGAGAAAGATTGGTGCAGATGGGAATGTGGAGACATTCAAGGCTAGACTGGTGGCAAAAGGTTATAGTCAACGTGAAGGCATTGACTATCAAGATACCTATTCCCGGTAGCTATGCTAAAATCCATCCGCACATTGCTTGCGTTGCACCTATTCGATTATGAAATATGGCAAATGGACGTGAAAACGATATTCTAAATGGATAGTTTGAGGAAGATATCTATATGGACAGCCGCTAGGTTTCACATCCAGTGATACTGATCACAAGGTTTGCAAGCTGCAAAGGTCCATATATGGACTTAAGCAAGCATATCGGAGCTGGAACACTCATTTCAATGATGTGATCAAAAAGTTTGGTTTCATCAAAAATGAAGAGGAACCATGTGTTTTCAAAAGGGTCAGTGGGAGCGCTGTTGTCTTCCTCATATTGTACGTGGATGACATCCTCCTTTGGGAAATGATATTCCCATGTTGACATCAGTCAAGATGTGGTTGTCCAAGGAATTCTCCATGAAAGACCTAGGTGAAGCATCCTTTATTCTAGGAATTAAGGTCTATAGGGATAGACCGAATAGGATGCTAGGACTTCACAGAAGATGTACATAGAGGAAGTACTAAAGAGTTTAGTATGGAAAACTCTAAGAGGGGATTAATACCTTCAGAACTGGTATTCATCTTTCCAAGAAGATGTGCCCCAGCACACCTGAGGAAATAGAACGCCATCGAGCAAGATCCCTTATGCTTCTGCAATAGGGAAGCCTCATGTAGCCATGCTATGTACACGACCTGATATAGCCCATGCTGTGAGTGTCACAAGCAGATATCAGTCAAATCCTGGTGAAGACACTGGACTTCTGTGAAAGTATCCTTAAGTACTTAAGAAGAACTAAGATATAATGTTGCGTCTTTGGTAATGGAGAACTCCTAGTCCAGGGATACACAGACTCAGATTTCATGTCTGATATAGATGATCGAAAGTCGACATCTGGCAGACTGTTTGTGCTGGAAGAGTTCCAAGCAAACGGTGATATCATCTCATCCGCGATTACCTTGAGAAAGGTTACGTTGAGGTCAAGAGAGTCAACTCCGCAGATAATGTGGCAGACCCACTTACAAAGCCGTTGGGACAACAGAAGATCGAAGCCCACCTTGAGAAGATGGGACTTAGACTTGTAGCCAATTGGCTTTAGGACAAGTGGGAGATTGTTAGATATATGTGCCCTAGAAGCCAGAATTGGCTGATACTTGTAATACACTTCTAGGGGGCAAAATTATAATTTTGACTATAATCAATAAAATGGATTATTTTCTATCACACCTGTGTATTTAGTGTCTGTTATACATCCTTTGAGTTAATGGTAATGATAATTCATATTTTCAAGAGTTGAAAATTTAAGACATGAATAATCATTATTAACTCATAAACAGCTCCCGACCATAGGATCATCACGAGGATGGTGATTGATTCGGAAGGTTGGTGTACGATCGCTTCTCTTTAGTAGATGAGTCTTGAGTCTACGGTGTGGAGACACCGGAGCGAAAGTATAGGTACTCGTTAGAGAACGAGGGCACTGAGCGTGACCATCTCGAGTAGTCATTAGGAAGTCTACCTTCTCGTCAATGACTGACTCGATGCTGCGGTAGTGTGTCTGGTTCTTTGACCTGAGATGCATCGGCAGTTCACCTTGAGGGTGTTATAGTTTGACTACACCATTACTCGGTCTCCTAGCCATATGGAACCCTGAGGTGTATGTTGGCTATAGCATGTTCATTGTAGGAACTGGATTGCATCAAGATGGGATCTATCTACCTCGGTGGTAGAGGAGCAGCCCTATGATAATCATAAGAATCAAGTCCTGAAGCCCATGGCCATGGCAGAGTGAAATAATAGAAAGAGTTTCTATTTAGATTTTCACATTGGACTCGAATCAAATGATTATATCATATGACAGAGACTAGGGTTTGACGAGTTTACCTTAACACTAATCTGATCGGGGCTCAAGGTAGAAGAACTTAATCACACAGGTAGCTGCACCAAGAGGTTCGCATTCAGCTCTGATGGGTTGCCACCATATACTGCTAGGTGTCACTGGTGGATTTTGGGAGCAATTAGAATGATTTAGATGATCGATCATTCTAGCTGTTCGAATCAGAAGAGTTCTGATCCATCGAAAGGAGTTTCGATGATGTCTATGATAGAGATCATGACATATCCCATTACCATACAGAACTGAACCTAACTGGGTCACACAAATAAGGGTTTGAATCTGGTGATCATCAATTGAACTGATCTAGTTCAATTGATCTGAATGAGATTCAATTAGGTTCAAGGAAATCGTGCTAGCACTCGATTGAACCTAACTTTCTTCTTTTACTATCACAAATAAGTTGTCCTGACTGAGCCAAAGGAGTTTGTGCTCAATCAGAGGCCTTCATATGGTCTGACTGGAGGTTGTCCAAGTCAGAATAGGTTGTCTTATTTGTAAGACATTACCTGCCATTTTTGGTCACCTGCCATTTCTTGTTCTTTGACTTTGGTCAAAAGTCTACCTTTGACTGGTCAAACGTTGACCATTGACACTTTGACTTTTGACCACATGTCATGCACCTATTGGAGAGCTGGTGGGGGCCTTTCCCCCTGCCAGAACCTGGCAAGGAGAATGGCGCACGCCAAGGGTGGCGTGAGCCCAAGTAGGAGGCGCCTAGGAGTCCTTGTTGGACAAGGACTCCATCTCCTTTTTGGATTCCAATTAAAAGTTCTTCTAAGAACCAAGTTTGACTAGTCTTAGGCGCCCTCTAAGGAGGAATCCAGGGGTCTCTATTCCCACCAATCAGATTTAGATCTGATTTCACAAAGGGTTGTGATTGGTTGGGAGGAAGAGGAGTTGGATCACGCTTAGTCTATAAATAAGACCCTGCGCCCAACTCAGATTCCAATAGAATGCAATTCAATTGAGAAACCCCACGCCCCAAGGCTGCCTCTCCCCTCCTCCTCCACACCATAGCTTCTTCTCCCCTTGCTCTCCACATCCAAAAGGTGTTTTGGATTTTGGTTGGTGAGATTCAGATCAAGGAAAGGCGATCAAAAGCAAGAAGGCTGCGCTGCTGCAAAAGGACGACTGCAGATCTTCAAAAGAGTTTTGAAGATCCTCTAGATCAGATTCAGATCTGATTTTTGGAGGCGTGATAGAGAAGAAGAGGATCTCCAGATCCAACCTGAGTGGATACCGGTAGAGGCCAGGCGCTTGCGTGGCTAGATCCAGAACCTTCCGCTGCAATCAGGATCATCTACAGGATAATAAGATTACCCAAATTAGGTAAATTAAATTTGATTTAATTTATATTATTTTATTTTTATTTATTAAAATAATAAGAATCAGATCTGAAACATATCAAGATCTGATTGGGATCAAGAAAAAAATTTTTGAAATATATCTCTTGATCTGATCAGATCTGGACGAACTTGGACCGGGAAATCAGGATTTCCCTTCATGACTAACCTAGTGGCATGGGTTAGCTCGGATTATTGACCACCTCAGATCAGAACTGTGTCAACAGATATGGCCAGGTAAGTGAGACCGGTGGAAGGAATATGCCATTAACTCATACAAGAACGCATTCAGGTCGAGTAGCTTCCAATTAAAAACCAGTCGGTCGTCTGTGCCAAACTTACCTTAGACACCAAATTGTTGAGTCAAAACCAATTGGGTTAGCCTACAATCCAGACTCTAACCTCTGAGCCTAATTAGGTCTTGCTTGATCGTGACTTGATCTTGACCCAGACTTAATCCTATTAGGCTGGTCAATTTAAGCATTGTTGATCCCATCTAACCAACTCTTGATTCGGTTTGATCAACCGCTTAGACCTAATTGAGCTACCCAAGCCCGAACCCAGTATTATGAATATGTCTTAGATCTGAAATTCTCAATTTTAGACCTAATTAATATTTCATAAACTTAATTCTTAATTAAGTAGGGTTCATAAACAAAATATGCACAATAAATCCTAGGGTTTCAGGATCTAGGGTTTTGCAGAAAGTAAGTTTTGGGTTTCTGATTAAGGACGAACACGCAGCACCCCTACACATCATAAGAACACCCCATCGAATGGAAAGAGAGGGCCTTTAAACCCTTCTTCGTTCTTATGACCGGACGGCCAAGAGGAATGCCTTAATCAGGAACATTCAATACTACAAAACAATATCAGATCTATATCATATATCTCATATATAAAGTAGATCTAATCATGGCATATTTTGCATACATCTCATGTATCAAATCATGCATATTTTCAGATTTAAATTATCTCATAATAATCTAAAAAATTAGATTTAAATTGATCTAATCAAAATAAATTCTAATCTAGACAATTATGTAGAACTATTCTACAACTAGTCTAGACATGCATCAATCATATCTCATATGATTTTCAAAAATTAAATAATTTTTATTTGCTATTTTTCAGATGTTATTATAACACTTATAATATCATAAAATAGTAAATAAAAAGATCTAAAACATGATTTAATCGGATTAAATCAAAAATATGCAAGAATATTCTATAGAACTATTTTATTCTAGAACTAGTCATGCATATCTTCTAATCTTAGATCCAAATTATTTAATTTTAATTTTTTTTTTTTAATTTTAGATCTGATCACATCTCATGTGATATCTAAAATTAATTATTTTCTAATTAAAATAAATTTAAAATTAGATCTAAATAATTTAGAACCATGGCTCTGATACCAGTTGAAGGGAAATCCTGATTTCCCGGTCCAGGTTCGTTCAGATCTGATCAGATCAAGAGATATATTTCAAAAATTTTTTCTCTTGATCCAATCAGATCTTGATATATTTTAGATCTAATTCTTATTATTTTAATAAAATAAAATTAAAAGATAAATTAAATCAAATTTAATTTACCTGATCTGGGTAATCCTATTACCCTGTTGATGATCCTATTTGCAGCGGAAGGTTCTGGATCTTAGCCACGCAAGCGCCTGGCCTCTACCGGTATCCACTTGGGTTGGATCTGGAGATCCTCTTCTTCTCTATCACACCTCCAAAAATTAGATCTGAATCTGATTTGGAGGATCTTCAAAACTCTTTTGAAGATGAGCAGTCGTCCTTTGCAGCAGCGCAGCCTTCTTGTTTTTGATCGCCTTTCTTTGATCTGAATCGCACCAACCAGGGTCCAAAACTCCTTTTGGACGTGGAGAGCAAGGGGAGAAGAGACTATGGCATGGAGAAGGAGGGGAGAGGCAGCCTTGGGGCGTGGAGAAACTATGATCATATCATATCTCTATATCTCATACAATCTGAGTTGGATACAGGGTCTTATTTATAGACTAGCTGTGATCCAACTCCTCTTCTTCCCAACCAATCACAACCCTTTGTGAAATCAGATCTAAATCTGATTGGTGGGAATAGAGTCCCCTGGATTCCTCCTTAGATGGTGCCTAAGACCAGTCAAAGTTGGTTCTTAGAAGAACTCTAATTGGAATCCAAAAAGGAGATGGAGTCCTTGTCCAACAAGGACTCCTAGGTGCCTCCAACTTGGGCACACGCCTAGGGTGGCGTGCGCCCTTCTCCTTGCCAGGTTCTGGCAGGAGGATAGGCCCCCACCAGCTCTCCAATAGGTGCATGACATGTGGTCAAAAGTCAAAGTGTCAACGGTCAACGTTTGACCAGTCAAAGGTAGACTTTTGACCAAAGTCAAAGAACAAGAAATGGTAGGTGACCAAAAATGGCAGGTAGTGTCTTACAAATAAGACAACCTTTTTTGACTTGGACAACCTCCAGTCAGACCATATGAAGGCCTCTGTTTGAGCACAAACTCCTTTGGCTCAGACAGGACAACTTATTTATGATAGCAAAAGAAGAACGTTAGGTTCAATCGAGTGCTAGCACGATTTTCTTGAACCTAATTGAATCTCATTCAGATCAATTGAACTAGATCAGTTCAATTGATGATCACCAGATTCAAACCCTTGTTTGTGTGACCCAGTTAGGTTCAGTTCTGTATGGTAATGGGATATGTCATGATCTCTATCATTGACATCATCGAAACTCCTTTCGATGGATCAGAACTCTTCTGATTCGAACAGCTAGAATGATCGATCATCTAAATCATTCTAATTGCTCCCAAAATCCACGAGTGACACCTAGCAGTATATGGTGGCAACCCATCAGAGCTGAATGTGAACCTCTTGGTGCAGCTACCTGTGTGATTCAGTTCTTCTATCTTGAGCCCCGATCAGATTAGGGTTAAGGTAAACTCGTCAAACCCTAGTCTCTGTCATATGATGTAATCATTCGATTCGAGTCCAATGTGAAAATCTAAATAGAAACTCTTTCTATTATTTCACTCTACCATGGCCATGGATTTTGGACTTGATTCTCATGATCATCATAGGGCTACTCCTCTACCACCGAGGTAGATAGATTCCATCTTGATGCAATCCAGTTCCTACAATGAACATGTCATAGCCAACATACACCTCAGGGTTCCATATGGCTAGGAGACCGAGTAATGGTGTAGTCAAACTATAACACCCTCATGGTGAACTACCGATGCATCTCAGGTCAAAGAACCAGACACACTACTGCAGCATCGAGTCAGTCATTGACGAGAAGGTAGACTCCCTAATGACTACTCGAGGTGGTCACGCTCAGTGCCCTCGTTCTCTAACGAGTATCTGTACTCTCGCTCGGTGTCTCCACACCGTAGACTCAAGACTCATCTACTAAAGAGAAGCGATTGTACACCAACCTTCCGGATCAATCACCATCCTCGTGATGATCCTATGGTCGGGAGCAATTTATGAGTTAATAATGATTATTCATGTCTTAAATTTTCAACTCTTCAAAATATGAATTATCATTACCATTAACTCAAAGGATGTATCACAGACACTAAATACACATATATGATAGAAAATAACCCATTTATTGATTTTAGTCAAAATTATAATTTTGCCCCTAGAAGTGTATTACAAGTGTCAGCCAATTCTGGCTTCTAGGGCACATATATCTAACAAGAAGGATGTCATCCACGTACAGTACGAGGAAGATAATAGCGCTCCCACTGATCTTTTTGAAAACACAAGGCTCCTCCTCATTCTTGATGAATCTAAATGATTTGATTACATCATTGAAATGAGCATTCCAGCTCTAAGATGCTTGCTTAAGTCCATATATGGATCTTTGCAGCTTGCATACCTTGTGATCATTATCGCTGGATGTGAATCCTAGCAGTTATTCTATATAGATATTTTCCTCAAGATATCCATTTAAAAATACCATTTTCATGTCCATCTATCATATTTCGTAATCAAAATAGGCTACAACAGCAAGCAATGTGCGGATGAATTTGAGCATGGCTACTGGTGAAAAGGTATCTTGATAGTCAATACCTTCACGTTGACTATACCCTTTCTCTACGAGCCTTGCTTTGAATGTCTCAGCATTCCCATCGACACCTATCTTTCTCTTGAAGATTCATTTACATCTAATAGGTACTATACTTTCAGATGGATCTACCAAGGTCTAGACTTAGTTCAAACGCATTGAGTCAATCTCTGACCTCATTATCTCTAACCATTTCTTGGAGTTGATATCTGATATCATTTCATCATAGATTTTGAGATCATCTGTTAGATATGTTTACCCTAGAAGTCAGAATTGGTTTATACTTGTTGTATGCTTCTAAGGGCAAAATTATAATTTTGACTATAAATAATAAAATGAATTATTTTCTACCATAAATGTGTATTTAGTGTCTGTGATACATCCCTTGAGTTAATGGTAATGATAATTCATATTTTTAAGAGTTGAAAATTTAAGACATGAATTTTCGTTATTAACTCATAAAATGATTCCGACCGTAGGATCATCATGAGGATAATGATTGATCTGGAAGATTGGTGTACAATTACTTCTTTATAGTAGATGAGTCTTGAGTCTATGGTATAGAGACATCAGAAAGAGTACAGATACTCGTTAGAAAATGAGGGCACTAAGCGTGACCACCTCGAGCAGTCATCAGGAAGTCTACCTTCTCGTCGATGACTAGCTCAAAGCTGTAGTGGTGTGTCTGGCTCTTTGACCTGAGGTGCATTGGTAGTTCACCTTGAGGATGTTATAGTTTAACTACACCATGACTCACTCTCCTAGCCATTCAGAATCCTAAGGTGTATGTTGGCTATAGCATGTTCATTGTAGGAATTGGATCACACCAAGAGGAAATCTATCTACCTCGGTAGATGAGCAGCAACCTTATGATGATCATGAGAATCAAGTCCATAAACCCATGGCCATGTCAGAGTGAAATAATAGAAAGAGTTTCTATTAAGGTTTTCATATTGGACTTGAATCAAATTATTAAATCATATGATAAAAATTAGGGTTTGACGAGTTCACCTTAATCCTAATCTGATCGGGGCTTAAGATAGAAGAACTTAATCACACATGTAACTACACAGAGAGGTCCATTTTCAATTTTGATGGGTTGCCACCATATACTGCTAGGGGTCACTAGTAGATTTTGGAAGTAATTAGAATGATTTGGATGATCGATCATTCTAGTTGTCTAAATCAAAAAAGTTATGATCCATCGAAAGGTATTTCGATGATGTCGATGATAGAGATCGCGACATATCTCATTATCATATGAAACTAAACCTAACTAGGTCACACAAATAAGGGCTTGAATTTGGATATCATTAATTGGACTAATCCAGTTTAATTGATTTGAATTAGATTCAATTAGGTTCAAGAAAATCGTACTAGCACACGATTGAGCCTAACGTTCTCCTTCTACAATCATTAAAAGTCATCTTGACTGAGCCAAATGTATTTGTGCTCACTCAAGTACTTTTACTTGATTTGACTAGAGCTTGTCCAGATCAGAAAAGGGTTATCTTAATTTATGAGTTAAATTGAAGACAACACCTACCTTTTTCCATCACCTATCAATTCTTGTCTTTTGACTTTGGTCCAACGTTGACCTTTGACACTTAGACATCTGCCCATGTGTTATGCATCTATAGGAGAGTAGATAGGGGCTTGTCCTCTTGCTAGAAAATGAAAAGGAGGGGGCACACACCTAGGGAGGCATGCTCCTAAGGATAGGGATGCCTGAAGTCCCATACAGATGGGACTCTAGGTTGCTTCTTGAAATCAACTTAGGTGGCGCAAAGGGACTCTACTTTGATCAGTCTTGGTGCCACCTAAGGATGTCGGAGAGAGGCACTCATCTGATTAGATTAGGTGATGTCATCCCACCAATCAGATTTAGATCTGATTGCACAAAGCGACGTGATTGGTCGAGATGATGTGGCACTGCATGGCGCAGTAGGGTCTATATAAACCCTGTCTGCACCTAGCTTTAAAGAAGTTCTCCAATAACCCATGCCACAAGGCTGCCCCTCTCCCTCCTCCATGTCATCTTCAGATCTCCTCTCTCCTCTCCATGCCCAAGGGGATTTGGGCTCCAGTTTGGTGCGATCCAGGCAAGAGAAAGGTGACGAGAAGGGAAGAAGGCAGCACTGCTGCAAGAGATGATACCCGATCTTCAAATGAAGTTTTGAAGATCCTCCAAATCAAATCCAGATCTGATATTTGGAGAAGTGATAAAGAAGGAAAAGATCTTTAGATCCAGTCTAAGTGGATATCGATAGAGGCCAAGCACTTGCGTGGCTAGATCTAGAACCTCAGGCAATCAACAGGATCATCACAGGATAATCTGATTATCCAACAACAAGGTATAAATTAAATCTGATTTAATTTATTTTTATTTTATTTTATTAGATCTATAAAATTAGATTTGAAATATCTTAGATCTAATTTAGATTCAAAAGAGAAATTTTTAAAATATCTCTCTTAATCCAATCTAGATCTGAACAAACCTGACTCGGGAATCTAGGTTTTTCCTTCAACTTCATCACCATGAACCCCATTTCCTGTAAGAAACATTTTCTCTATGTCTTTTGATATAGTACCTAAGTACCTTTCAAGAGAATAGAAAATTCTTCTTGATCTATGAGGTGGAGGAGGTAGTATCTAGGTTGGCTCAATCTGATTGGGTTCCATAGGTTCCTTAGCTCATTTCTCATCGAAGACTTTCTCCTTAAGTCTAATCTGTCTTCCGATGGCACCATCTAGAATAAACTATTTTTCAAGAAAGATGGCATGTTGACTCACAATCATATTGTGATCTTTTGGAAGATAGAAATAATATCCTAATGACTCTTTAGGATATCTAATAAATCAAGCTCTAAAGGACCTAGACTCTAATTTGTCCGCTTGTTGTCTCCTGACATGGATCGAACAACCCCAAATTCTAAGATGACTCAGACTTAGTTTTTTACCATGCCATATCTCATACAGTATGGTAGGAACGATCTTAGAGAAAATCCTATTCAGTAAATATATAGCGGTCATCAGACTATGTCCTCAAAGAAACTCAGAAAGGTCCGTGAAACTCATCATGGATCGGACCATATCTAATAGGATCCGATTTTTCCATTTTGAAATTCCATTGAGTTGAGGCATTCCAGGTGGAGTCCATTGAGAGACTATACCATTGTCCTTAAAATAGTGTAGGAATTTTCGACTAAGGTATTCACCTTCTCGATTTGATCGAAGAATCTTAATGGGTTTTCTTGTTTGCTTTTCTACTTTGAGTTTGAATTCATTGAACTTTTAAAAAGATTCAGACTTATGTCGCATCAAATACACATATTCGTACTGAGATAAATCATCGATAAAGATGATGAAGTAAACATAATTGCCCCTAGCTGGCACATCAAATGGGCCGCATACATTAGTATGTACTAGGGCAAGTAGGTCTGTGATCATTTCCCCATGTCCTACAAAAGAAAGCTTGGTCATTTTGCCATGAAGGCATGATTCACAAATTAGATATGACTCAGAAGTCAATGAACTTAATAGCCCAGATTTTTTCAATTTGTTAACCATGTCTTTAGCTATATGACCTAGCCTAAGATGCCAAAGATACCTCCCATTTTGACTATCCCTAGGTCACTGTGATCCTATGGCATTCATGTTTCGCTTGATATTAAAAATAGAAATATCAATATGTAACAGATAGAGACCATTTATAAGAAAACCACTTATAATTTTATTTCTTTCAAAAAGAATATTACAATGGTCCTTAAGAAAACTAATTACATAGCCTTCCTATGCTAAACATGAAACAGAAATCAAATTCTTTCTTGCTACAGGCACATAAAAATAGTTCCTAAGAACTAAATCTAATTTAGTTGGTAATTGAAGAGGGTAGGTTCCCACAGTCATAGCAGCAACTCTTGCTCCATTTTTAATGCGTAGGATCATCTCACCATCCCTCAACCTCCTGCTCTCCTCAAGATTCTGCATGGTAGTGCATAAGTGAGCACTAGAACCAGAGTCAAGCACCCAACTGGATGCAGAAAAAATCATAAGATTAGATTCTGTAACGAGCATACCTCCAGAAGGACCTACCTCCTTCTTGTTCTTCAAGCTGGCTAGGTAAAAAGGACAGTTTCGCTTTCAGTGATTGTCAGTGTTATAATGAAAATATTTTTCTTTGTCAGCCTTCTTTTTCGGCTCTACCTTCTTCTTCTTTCCACCATCCATCTTTTGCTTCTTCACGGGCTTCTTCTTTTTTTCAAAACTTTCTCTTAGAAGAAGTCCACTCCACAGCAAGTGCTGAGCCTTTAGAACTTTTCATAGAAAGCTCAGTAGTAACCAGCATGTTCATAAGTTCAACCAAGGTATTCTGAAGTTTATGCATATGGTAGTTTATGGTGAACTGTCCATACATATTAATCAAGGACTGCAGAATTGTATCAATCAATAGATCTTGATCTAACTTGACACCAACCTTCTCAAGCTTTTCTAAATCCTTGATCATCATCAGACAATAATCTTGGATCAACTGCCCATCATGCATTTGAGCCTTAAACAGACTCTTAGTGACTTGATATTTGGCTGTGCAACTCTATTCACCAAACAACTCTTGCAAGTGAGCCAACATTTGATGGCTAGTCTTAATGTCTTCATGTTGGCACTGGAGCTCATCAGACATCGATTCCAACATATAATACCTGGCTTTATTATCTTCATCCATCCAATTCTTAAGAGACACTCTTTGGTCAGCGGATAGATGGGCTGGTAAAGTAGGAGGATCCTATTCCAATACATGAGTCAACTTTTTGAAATCCAAAATAATTTTGAAGTTTTGGAGCCAATCCTTGTAGTTGGATTCGATCAGTCTATGGGTGTCTAGGATACAGGCTAGTGGGTTGGATGTAGATATTTTTCTATAGAGGGTCAAAATTTTTAGTTAGATTTTATAATTAGACTTAATCAATTTATTTAGGAGTTTCATTTTTAAACAAATTAGGCTCTCATTATTTACTTAGATCCCTAACTCCCTTGGTAGAGATGCGAAAATCTCTATGATTATAGATTTCTAGTGGGTGGTGCGGTCCCATCGACTCGCTCATCACCTCAACTAATAGTTATTGATGATGGATCAATCGATGAGTGGACAACTCTTGTCCAATGATTTTCTAATCATGGTGCACCCAAATTTGGTCTCTAATTCATGAATCTCACCATGTCTGAAATATTGATCCACTCCTTAGTTAAGTCAAACCCATCATTTGCATGAATTAGATTCCTGATTGGGTCTCTCACCATATCCAAAATATTGAGCCCAACACATCCTCCAATCCGTAGCATCCAATGCCTAATAAATATGGTTGCATCATTTCGGTGCAACTGAGCCACATAACCAATCAAGAACAATCAACCTCGGGAATGGTCCACACATCTACAATGGTGGAAGACCATAGACTCAATATTTTTTTAGAGAGATTTAATTTAAATCTCTTTAAACTTGATTTGACTTAGTCATAATAATTATGACTAACCTAGTGGCATGGGTTGGCTTGAATTATTAGCCACCTCAAATTAGAACTAGTTCGACATAAATGGCCAGGTAAGTAAGATCGGTGGAAGGAATATGCCAATAACTCAACTAGAATGCATTCAGATCGAGTAGCTCTCAATTAAAAATTAGTCAGTCGTATCTGTCAGACTTACCTTAGACACCAAATTATCGAATCAGAATCAATTGGGTTAGCCTACAATCCAAGCTCGAATCGCAGAGCCAAATTAGGTCTTGACTTGATTGAGTCACATTTCAATATGATTCGATCTTAACACAGACTTAATCCTATTAGACTGGTCAAATCTAAACTTTATTTGATCTCACCTAACCAACTCTTGATTCAATTTGATCAACCGCTAGACCTAATTGAGCTCCCAAGTTCGAACCCAATTTTATGAATATGTCTTAGATCTAAAAATTCATAATTTTTAGATCTAATTAATTTCATAATCTTAATTCTTAATTAAGTTTTGGGTTCATGAATGAAACATCTAACAAAATCCTAGGATTTTAGAATCTAGAATTTTATAGAAAAATAAGTTTTGATTTTTGATTAAGGAAGAATGCACAGCACCTCTACACATCATAAGAACACCCTATCGAATGGGAGGAGAGAGTCTTTACATCCTACTTTATTCTTAAGACCAGACGGCCAAGGAGAATGCCTTAATCAGAAATATGATTTCTACTACAAAACTAGTTAGATCTAAATCATATATCGCATATACAATTAATGATCTAACTTATACATGTTTTGCATACATCTTATGTATCATAACTAAAATAAACACGCATGCTTTCAAATCTGATATATCACATATAATATCTAAAAAATAAAATTTAAATTTGATCACATCAAATAAAACTATTCTAGATATTTTATAGAACTATTCTATAACTGGTCTAACCATGCATCTTTTATATCTCATATGAAAAAATTAAAACTCTATTTTTTGTTTTTCAGATTTTGTTATAATAATTATAACTTCAAAAAAATAAAAATTAAATAGATCTAAAATTATTTTTAATCAAATTAAAAATATGATTATGCTAGACTACGCATAAAACTATTCTATACCTAATCTAGTCATGCATCTCATACATTGTAGATCTAAATCATTTAATTTTAATTTTTTGATTTCTGATATAATCATATCTAATGTGACATCTAAAATTATTTAATATTAGATCATAAATAAAAATTAAATCAGATCTAAAATAGATCTAAAGAACTGCAAACTTGGCTTTGATACCAGTTGAAGGAAAATCTCATTTTTCGCCGTAGGATCATGCAGATCTGATTAGACTAGGACAGATTTTTTTAAAAATTTCTAAATAATCCAATTAGATCTAAGAGTTCTTAGATTTGATCATGATAATCTAATATTAGAAATTAAAATAAAATTAAATTTAATTTAATTTTTTACCTTATTTGGGTAATTTGATTATCTTATGATGATCCTGATCTTTCCTAAGGTTCTGGAAGGAGCCACGCACGCGTCTGGCCTCTACCGATATCCACTTGGACAGGACCTAGACATCTTCTCCACATGAATCTTTTCTCCAAAGATCAGATCTGAAGAACCTTCAAAATAATTTCAGAAGGTAGCTTGTTCATCACACAAACACCATCACGTAGATGCTGAACTCTTCATAAATTTGATTAGATCTTCTTCTCAGATTTAATACCAACCTTTGGCATGTAGAAGAAGGGGAGAGAGAGGATCAGAGGGGGTGTGGAAGATGGAAGGGGTGGCAGCATATGGATGTGGTAATCAGAATTCCCCAAGAGCTTTATGCGCAGGTGTTTTATACAACTTCCTTATGCCATCTAGACTCCTGAGTGATCAAGCAACTCATTTGCTTGATTATCTAGGACTCCAATCTAATAACCCACATTGCCCACATGATCTTTATCATGTTTTATCACCCAAAACTCCTCCCAAGTTGGCAAGAAGAAAGGATAAGGAGTCCATGGCGCATGGGACTCCTCCCTTCAAGAGTTTGATCCAAATCAAACTCTATTAGAAACCAAATCTAGGCACTACTAAAAATCATGAAATTGGGCTCACCCAAAGTATGACTCAAGCCCAATCACATATCCAAAAATTAGAACAAATTTATTTCCAAAGAATTTTCTAGAAGCCTCTAATCAAATGACCCTCAATTCTCTCAATTAGGTCAACTTTTGACCCTAGTCCAATTTCACCATGAATGGATTTAATTTCTATAATTAATCTAACCTGAATAGATTCCAATCAGATAAAATTAAATCTATTCAAGATACAAGAATAAGTAAAATCAAATTTAACTCAGTTGAATTAGAAAGATTATAGAAGAAAAAAGTCAAGCTCAATCGTGTGCTAGCATGATTACCTTGAACCTGATTGGATCTAATCCAAATCAATCAAACTGGATTAGCTTAATTGATGACATCCAGACCTAAACTCTTATTTGTGTGATCTAGTTAGATTCAGTTCTATATAGTAATGAGATATATCGTGATCTACATCATCGACATCATCGAAATACCTTTCGATGGACCAAAACTTTTTTGATTCATACAATTAGAATGATCGATCATCAAAATCATTCTAATTGCTCCCAAAATCTATTAGTGACACCTAGTAGTATATGATGGCAATCCATCAGAATTGAAAGCGAATCTCTCGGTGTAGTTACCTGTGTGATTGGGTACTTTTATCTTAAGCTTCGACAGGATTAGGGTTAAGGTGAACTCGTCAAACCCAATATCCATCATATGAATTAATCATTCAATTCGAGTCCAATGTAAAACTCTAATAGAAACTCTTTCTATCATCTTCACTTTACCATGGCTATAGACTTAAGAATTCAATCTCATGATTATCATAAGGCTACTCCTCATTTATCGAGATAGATAGATCTCCTATTGGTACAATCCAATTCCTACAATAAACATGCTATAGCTAACATACACCTCAGAATTCTGAATGGCTAGGAGATCGAGTTATGGTGTAGTCAAACTATAATACCCTCAAGATGAACTACCGATGCACCTCAAATCAAAAAATCAGACATACCACTGCAGCATCGAGCTAGTCATCGACGAAAAGGTAGACTTTCTTATGATTACTCGAGGTGGTCATGCTCAGTACTCTCGTTCTTTAACGAGTACTTATACTCTTATTTCAATGTCTCCATACCATAGACTCAAGATACATCTATCCTAAGAAAGTGATCGTACACCAATCTTTTGGATCAATCATCATCCCCATGATGATCCTACAGTCTAGAGCAATTTATGAGTTAATTATGAGAATTCATGTCTTAAATTTTCAACTTTTGAAAATATGAACTATCATTACCATTAACTCAAAGGATATATCATAGATAATTTAAATACATACTATGATAGAAAATAATTTTTTTATTAATTTATAATCAAAGTTATAAAATTATCCTTAGAAGTATATTATAAGTATTAGCCAATCTGGCTTCTGGGGCACATATCTAACACATCGATGGCCATCTCCATGATGTCATGGGTGCACCCGATGGTACCAAATGTGCTGCCCCGACTCGCCCATGGGCTAGTTAGCAGTAGATGTGCTCGTACCCCTCCACCCCAACACGTAAGTCGTGCACGGTACACCTTTGCCCATTGCCCCGGTGAGCCATGGGTGTGCAACAAAAATTATTATTTTTAAATTATTGATTTTTCATTAATTATTTGCGATACAACTTTTTCCATCAAAAATAATTAGGTATTTACGACATATATTTGGTTTATGTCACAAATACCTAATTATTTATGATGAAAATTTTTCCATCATAAATAATATATTCTTTTATTTTTTTAATTACTAATTTTTTATTAATTATTTACAACAAAAATTTGGTTTACATCATAAATACCTAATTATTTATGACAAAAAAGTTTCCATCAAAAATAATCTACCATTTTATTTTTGTAAATTATTGATTTTTCATTAATTATTTACGATAAATTTTTTTTCATCATAAATAATTTAGTATTTATGATGTAAATTAGATTTGCATCATAAATATGTAATTATTTGCAACCAAAAAAATTTCCATCACAAATAATATACCTTTTTTCAAATTACTAATTTTTCATCAATTATTTATGAGGAAAAGGTTTTCATCATAAATAACTATGTATTTATGATATGAATTATATTTTCATCATAAATACCTAATTATTTGTAATGGCAAAATTTTTGTTGCAAATACTCTATCATTTTATATTTTTTAAATTGTTTATTTTTTATTGATTATTTATGATAGAATTTTTTCATAACAAATAATTAGGTATTTATAGTGTAAACTAGTTCTACATCGCAAATAACTTATTATTTATGATAAAAATTTTCATGACAAATAACCTTTTAATTATTTTAAATTACTAATTTTTCATTGATTATTTATATTAAAATTTTTTTCATCATAAATAATTAGATATCTATGACAAAAATTTATTTTGCATCATAAATACCTTATTATTTGCAATGAAAAAAATTTCCATTGCAAATAATGTACACTTTTATTTTTTAAAAAAATTACTAATTTTTCATCAATTATTTTTGATGAAATTTTTTTTATCATAAATAATTAGGTATTTATGGTGTAAATTATATTTTCATAGCAAATACCTAATTATTTATGATGAAAAATTTTCATCACAAATAATCAATCTTTTTTAAAATTACTAATTTTTTATTGATTATTTGCAATGAAATTTTTTCCATAGCAAATGATTAGGTATTTATGATAAAAAAATATTTTACATCATAAATACTCTATTATTTATGATAAAAAAAATTCATCATAAATAATCTATCATATTTTTAAATTACTAATTTTTCATTAATTATTTTCTATGAATTTTTTTTATTATAAATAATTAGTTATTTATGACATAAATTTAATTTTCATCATAAATACCTAATTATTTATGATGAAAACTATTTTTATCATAAATACTATTATTTATGATTATTTTTTTTGCAAATAATTCCATTGCAAAGTCCTAATTTTCTTATAGTGATAACATCCCATTGAGGCTCCAAGGAATCACTAACATAAAATACTTGACCAGCTTGAAAGGCAAGTATATTCAATTTTTTAGTGCAAAGATAGCATTGGATATTAATGAGAGTAAAATCACACTTATCAGTCTTCATCCCTGACTAAGATAAGGTATCAAATCAATCGCATTTTATCAACATAGCCCTTTCTTTAGAATAGTAGTCCAAGATGACAATCTTCTCCATAATTTCATAATAGTTTAGATCTTTTATATGAGGCCGCGAATCCCTTGAGCTAGCATAGGACCAGTTATGGTGCTCAACATCATGCGACTATTTTCTATTGCCATATTTTAAGCTCGATTATGAATATTGAACCTATAGTCATTGATGATGAGCTATTTTTACTCACACATGGTATGATTTGGTCCTATTGAAAGAGCATGCACTTCATGACTCATATCACCGAGTGGTAATCTCCATACCTAAGAAGATGATACCTAATTAATAAACATGTTCAAATAGAGTGTACAAGATGGGAATATGTACTCGCTTACATGATCTTTGAACCACTTAAAAAACTCTTTGCTATGATAAGCCTAACCTCATATTGCATATCTCTTGTATGAAGTTGGGATATATTTCATTAAATTTTTGTCATACCACTCATCGATGGAATGCCTTAATGCATCATCTTTTGTTCGCTTCTCTTCATGCCATCTTATATCCTTCGATATCCTTGTTGAAATAAACAACTTTTATAGTTTTGGTATCAAAAAAAAGTGCAATATCAATTTTTAAGAAACATGGGTCGATGTGCCATATTTATTCTATTTCTATCTTGATACACCGCACCTCATGCACTCATTTCAGTTGGCACTCCCTCCTAATAGAGCATGCAATTATTAGAGCTTGCATATATCTTGGTGTAAGTAAAATTCAATTGTTCAACAATCTTTGATGTCTTATAATTATTCTTCAAAATTTGTACATTGTCCGAAAGAATGTTCCCCAAAAGCTCTAGTATATAGTTCACTTTATTATTACTGAACCCATTCAAGCATTTCGTATGATACAACCAAATTAAGAACTCAAGCTTCACCATCATTTCACACTCAAGATATAACAAAATATTAGCATTCTCCATCAACTTGTAGATCTTCTCCACATTCTCACTATTTGTTATTCCACCAACCATAATATTAGGCATCGACATAGATGCACCATCATTTTGACCAACAAACAGGAAGATATCACAAACTATTTGTTCTACTTTCTCATTATATTAATCGCCTCCTTATGGCCTGCTCTCACTATGTTGATCCTAACAAATTTCATAACTAAATTTAAAGCCATAAATAATGAAATTATTATTTACATCTTGACAAAATAGCCAAGGCCCACCCATACACTTCTTACAAAGATATTGGATAAGTCCATAGTCTCTGAATTTCTCTATAATAAAATCAAAAAACTTTTGAAGTCTAGCCTAATATTCGAGCGAGAGTCTACTCAACTTCATCCACCTCTTATCCATTATAAAAAAGGTGATACTATAATTAAATCATATGTGAAAATGAGACACAATAGAATAACATTAAGATAATTTGGTAGTAATTGTTCATAATTTATGCACGTATACCAATGGTTAGAGTTCATAACATCATTATATAGGCAAATAAAAAATGTTGTTTCAATCATGACAAGTTGAGAAGGACTATCCAAATATTGCATGCATTATAAACAAATATTTGAAGAAATTGAGAATTCATTAAATATCATTTTTAGATATGTAATAAATATATCATATCATCAACTAAAATAAAAAATTTTAGCAGCATTTTCTCTTAATTTTTTCAAGTAGGGAGAGAGAAAAAATGTTGTCCAAAATTTTTTTCGAACCCTCAGCATACCATTTGATTACTGTAATGACCTATAAAATTATTTACATTTTTCAAACTATCTATGGTACACAATAAATTGATCAATGTACATAATTCTTTAATCCAAACAAAAATAAGTAAATATATGGATATACTAGAATATGTACATCAATTAACTAATGGATCTATCATCATACAATGTAAATTTTATTAAAATTAATACATAATTAATACCATCCAGCATCTTCCATCGGCTTGAGCGCATAGGACATGCAAGAGCTAGATGCCTTGGATGACAGCTGTGACCTTAGGCATAGCCTGAAGGATCTGATGTAGTGCTCCCAAGCCTTAGGGGGCCATGGGAGGAGCCAAGATGTTGGCTCCGAAAGACTAGGATGGGTGTGGTCCTAGGGCTAGGATAGGAGTTATCCTAGGATGAAGGTGATGTGTAGCCCTGCATGGACTCAAGATTTAGGTGTGAGGATCTTGACGGGGGCTTGGTAGGTGCTCCGAAGATCTATGACATAACGTGGAGCAAAGGACCAAAGCCAGAAGAAGAATCAGTCAAGACAAGGGGCTGACACACAGGCAAGCTAGCTTGGATATTCAGTTAAGCTGGCTCGAGCTGAGATCGAGCCGACTCAGGGTGTAGTCGAGCTGGCTGTCTTAGATAGACAGAAGATAAGATTTGGATAATATGCAATTGAGCCAGCTCAGCTCCTGACAAAGCCGGCTCGATGGTGGCAAACAAAATTGGATGGGGGTTTTCTATTTGGGGTCTTAAGGCCTAATCCAATAAGATCTTAAGATGGCTAACACATGTATAGATCGGGTTTAGATCTAGGGGATGAGAGCATGGGAGGCATGGGTGTACATGGGCTCGGTGAGTGCTTTCATGTATTGGGTTAGCCTAGAAAAGTTTTTTAGCTAGAGTTTGGATTTATTAGAATTCATGTGGTATAACAAAAATTTTAAGATATATAAATCCAGGTATTATAATCTTTATAAGAAAGTGGAATCAATATACAACTTTTCTTTCTAACTCTCTTCTCTCTTTTCTCTCTGGTTCTAATGACAAGTCCTAGGGGCCGCCATTAATTTTTTTTTGCTCTTCTTCATATTTCTGGGTTAACACCTAGGTTCTTGCAAGAGATTGGATCTATGAAAGTAGTTTCGAGCAGCCATATGCATAACAATTGATATCAAATCAGTACCGATTATTCCAACACTTGGTATCAGAGCTAGGTGATGCCATGGTGATGCACTAACACTTGGTACAAGAGCTCGACTGAGTATGAAAGAGGAAGAAGATCAAGTTTCAGTAGAGATCAGTAGTGAGGTTCAGATCTAAGATTTTCTTCAAACTTCGTACAGAAGAAAATGATCTAAGGGCTACTATCCATCATCCCTAGTCAAGGTAATTTTTAGATCTACCTTTTGACTATTTTTTATTTGGTTTGATCATGAAGAACAGTAGGTTGAAGGTAGGATTTAAAAAATTTGATGGAAAGGATAGTTTCATAATGTGGAAGGTTAGGATGGAGGATCTGTTGATTCAGATGAGGCTAGATTCGACCTTGGAGGATAAGTCGGAGGAGATGACAGATAAAGAGTGAAAGTTCTTGGAGAAAAGGGCATGTGCCATGATTAGGGCTTGTTTGGTAGATGAGGTGCTGTATGGCATGTTGGAGGAGAAGATATCCAAGGGTTTGTGATCGAGGTTATATCAGTTGTACATGGGGAAGAACATGTGCAATAAGTTAGTGTTGAAGAAGTAACTGTATAGCCTTTGGATGCAAGAGGACGAGAATGTTGCAGGACATATTCAGCATTTTGACCGAATGAGTATGGACTTGCTCAACATTGGGGTGGAGCTCAAAGAGAAGGAGAAGAGTATATTGCTGCTATGTTCGCTACCCAGGAGCTTCGATCCGTTCGTAACCACACTCTTATATAGAAAGGAGACATTGGTGTACAAAGAGATCATATCAGTGCTAAGGTCTAACGAGCAGCAAAAATGGATGACAAAGAGGGAGGTCTTCTAAGAGGATCTCGTGGTGTTAGAGAGGCCCAAGCAAGGAAAGAAGAAGGGTCAGCGAAGGGATAGTAAGGGATCCAAGAAGTGCTTCAAGTATAGTGAAGCAGGGCACTTTAAGCGAGAATGTCTACTTTGAAAGAAGTGCAAAAGAGAAAAAAAGTCAGATTTCATCATTTCAGTCACTAAAAGTGAAGAGTCGGATGAGCTCTTGATGATTTTGGAGGAGCCTTTAGGGTGTAATATATCCAAGATAGTTTTGGAGGGGTCTATGGAGTGCGGAGGATCCAAAAAAGCAACGACTGTGTTCGAGGTGCAGTGGCAGGCTCAGTAGTGTAGCATCGAGTGTTGGCCTCGAGGGACTCGATTACAGAGTCAGCTTCTACGGCATCAGGAAGACTCAATTTTAGAGGTGGCATATGGTAGAGGTGGCTTCACAAGTAGAGAGAGTTCTGACACAAGTTTAGTGTGGAGGAGTGTAGGAGGACCAATATCCTAGCACCAACATTGGAGATGCACAGTTCCATATGAAGCAGCATGTGTGAAAGGATAGGCGAAGTTCTAAGGAGATTGTGTCAGGGTATGCAGTGGGCATTGGCATAAGATTGTTGTAGATTCTCCATAAAAGTTCAGGATAAATTATGCGGCAGCCAAGCAGAAGGATGTCTACAACTCCAAGGATGGTGCATAGGTGCAAGCCAAGGTCTTCAATGATGGAGGTGGTCATTCCAAAGGCTTCAAAGAAAGCTCAGTAGCTGAAGAAAGATAGCAGTGGTAAGGTTTGCACAAGTAGCTGTCAGGGCATGCATCGATAGTAGGATCATGCAGGAGAACATTGCCAGGTGTATCAAGACTTGGGCACACCGAGGTAGAGATTGTAGAATCTGGTGTGGTGCTCCCAAGCCTTAGGAGGCCATGGGAGGAGCCAGGGTGTTGGCTCCAATAGACTAGGATGGGTGTGATCCTAGGGTTAGGATAGGAGTTATCCTAGGATGAAGGTGGCGTGTAGTCCTACACGGACTCGAGGTTCAAGTGTGAGGACCTTGAGGGGGGCTTGGTAGGTGCTCCAAAGATCTGGGACATAAGGTGGAGTAGAGGACCAAAGCTAGGAGAAAAATCAACCAAGACAAGAGGCTAACACACTGGCAAGCTGGCTCAGATACGTGATCGAGCTAGCTCGAGCTGAGATCGAGCAGACTCGGGGTGCAATCGAGCTGGCAATCTTAGGCAAATAGAAGATAGGATTCAGATGATACGCAATCGAGCCAGCTCGGCTCCTAATATAGTTAGCTTGATGGTTGCTAAAAGAATTGGATGGAAGTTTTCTATTTGGGGTCTTAAGGCCTGGTCCAATAAGGTCTTAAGATGGCTAACACATGTATGGGTCAGGTTTAGATCTAGGGGGTGAGAGCATGGAAGACATGGGTGTACATGGGCTTGATGAGTGCTTTCATATTTGGGTTAGCCTAGGAGAGTTTTTTAGTTGGAATTTTGATTTATTAGAGTTCATGTGGTATAGTAGAAATCCTAAGATATATAAACTCAGGTATTGTAATCTTTACAAGAGAGTGGAATCAATATACAACTTTTCTCCCTAACTCTCTTCTCTCTTATTTCTCTAGTTCCAACGCCATGCCTTAGATGCCGCCATCAATTTTTTTTACTCTTCTTCATATTACTGGATTAACACCTAGGTTTGTGCAAGAGATCGGATCAATGACTATGGTTCGAAGTAGTCGTAGGTATAACAATTGGTATCAAATCAGTACCAATTATTCTAACACTTGGTATCAGAGCTAGGTGATGCCACGGTGATGCACTAACATAGCTTAGAATTTGATTGCCTATAATCCACCGACATAGCTCAGAACCTCCCAGCACGGCCTATTATTAAGAAAAATATCTTAAGATTTGATCCATAATAAGTCCAGAATAAGGTTTAGGATGATGAATGGAGTCCAATGAGCCCAATAACAGCCCAAATGGAGTCTAGACGAAGAAGTTATGTGCAAAGGAAGGTCTGGGCAAGGAAGCCGACCCTTTTGCCTATCGAAGGGGCCCACAGGCGATGGTGGCCAGTGGCAGCATGGCCCAGACTGGTAGCACATGGCGATACTGGGCCAGCAGTGTTGGAAATTGTGTCCTAAAGCCAATCGTCAGCATATTGATGGTTGAGATATTGTAATTAATTTATTAATTAATAAAAATTTTTTGGCATCTTTTTCATTACAAATTTACATATTCTAATGAACTACATTGTTATGATGAAGTTTTTAGGACTATTTTGTTTCGATAAAGATAGGATTTATCGATTTGTCCTTAAATTTATTCACGACCAAATGATAGGCTGTTAATTAGGATGATAGCGTCTATCGAGCATAGGTCGCTATATGCCATATAGATTGATTGTCCTCTTAACCAAGAAGTATGGAGACACTAGTATGACATACAAGTGAGATGTATGGATACATCATCATTGAACGTGACCAACTCTAGAGCATTCTACTGTTAAGAATGTCTCTGATGGGATATAGGTATAAGTATCCCTTAGAACTGAGATCACCTCAGTGACTTCCAAGCAACTCACTGTGCTTTGGTACCGGACTAACTAATTTTTTAATTTAGCAATGGAAGGCTTCTAGGCACAATTAAGTACTTACGAAGTTGGAGTGTCATCAAGATGAAATTGATCACTCCATGAGTTGGAGAAGAATGTATCACTATATTTCAATATAGCAAAACCTTGGCTAGGATAATCCATCAGATGGATTTGATATTTTGAAATACAATGCAAACAACTTGATTAGAGTTGATAGTTGAACTCTGAGGTATCCTACAAGCATTATAGTCAAAGGGATGAATTATATGGAAACTATATTCGCATGGGTTCTAAGGATGATGTTGTACACTTTTCGACCTATCCGGCCATCGAGTATCATTGCTAGATGGTCACTTTGATTGGTACAAAATTTTATCCTATACTATCGACTTAGGTTCGAACCTATGAGGTCACACATATTAGAGTTCACATTCCGATCGGATGGTTGATCAGCGATTTAGAATCATTTTAGGATTAAATGATCAATACGGTTGATGTTTGACCTAGTGCAAGTGTTGTAGGAGGATCGATTAGCAATTTAATTACTAATCGACTTAACTTGATTAAGCCAATAGGCTGAAATTAAGTTTAATTAAATATGATTTAATTAGATTTGGTTTGGACTTGATTGGATCAAGTCTAATTGGCATATTGGATAAGCCAAGTGCAAGGAAGAACTAGTCCTAGTCTAACTAGAAATCGGGTCAACCCAATTTTCTAATTTGATTAAAAAATTAAATTAAAATTAAATTTAATTTAATTAAGTCCTTAAATGGATTAGGGGCTTATTTAATTGGGTTGGTTTACTCTTATTTTTATTTAGTTAAAAGACCTTGTTTGACCAAGTCAAAATAGGAGTCCTAATGTGACTAGGACTCTCTATTCCTTGTGCCACCTAATCCTCACACCCCACCCTTTTCTCTTTATATTTTTATGTAAAATTCTCCACACCCAAAGGTTTCTCACGCCCCCCTTTCTCTCTTCTATTTCTCATATGGATGTTTGTTGGAAGACCGAATCAAAACGGAAATTAGTTTTTCTTAAGGATTCTATGAAATATAATCCTTGTTGACCAAATCTTCTTCCCATTGTGTGCCGACCCATCTTACTTTATGTCTTCTAATTTCCAAGATAAAAGAGGGATTTTTTGTGCACCCCCTTTGCTGGTCTATGGTAGAAAAGTAAGGTGGGGGCACCCAAGAGTTGGGCGCCCCAACAACTTTCCTTATTTGGTCCTTCCTAGTTTAGGTTTTTGACCTAACTTGGATTCTACATATCTAATTATTTAAAGAGAATTTTTTATTAAATTTTTTATTAATTACATAAATTTGAGAGTTCTCTTAAGTGTATAAAAATTAAAGAAAAATTCATCTGGGTCATGGAGATATTAAAAACAAAAATCAGGATATCTAGAAAAATAACAAAGAAAAAGAAGAGGGTCTTCTTCTAGGGTTTTTGTTTCAGCTCTCTTCTTCTCTTTTTGTGAGCTTTTGAGAGGTGTCTCAGCATCACAAATCTTATTTTATTTTTTTAGTATTTTGGAGTGTCCATATTTCAAAGAAGGAAGCATCGGATCGACCGTCGAAGAGAGATCAATACAGTGCTAGCATATTATGCTAATTTCCTGCATCAAGATCTCTGATCATGTTCATGGGCTCGTGTGGATGACTCCTAGAAGCCGGATGCATATGCGGCTCATGACTTCATGCTCAAGCCTGGATCAGCAAGTTAGAACGTCTAACTTGCTCAGGTAATAGATCCAATCTATTATTTTATAGTTGCATTAGATGTTGTATAGATCTAGGTTGATATGATCAATCTTTCTTTCTCCTTTATATTTTTAATTTTTAATTTAATATCATATCTTGATCATGTAATAGATCTAAAATCTAGGTATTTAAATATTTATTTAAATAAATATTTGATTTATTTAAGTCTTTTATTGTTTGATCTTGAAAAAGTTTCAAGATCTACCCGTGAAACCCTAGATCTGATTCCTTTAATTGGTATCAGAGCCTAGGTTCTTATTACATGATTTTTATGCATGTTTAGATTATTTTTTAGGTTAGATCTAATTTATAATCTAATTATTAAATTTAAAATTAAAAAAAAAATTTAAATCTCATGAACTGCCATAAGGTTGCCCTATTGTAAGGTTTATCCCTTATAGTGAAAAGATTGTCATAGTTCATGATGATCTGACTCTAATCATAAATTTATTAGATTTAATCTAATTTTATTTATAATTTAATAGATTTAAAATAGTTTTAGATCTAAAAATAAAATATTTTATATTGCACGAACTACCATAAGGTTGTCCTACTGTAAGGTTTACCCCTTACAGTGGTTAGGTTATCCTAGTACATGCTGATCTAAAATATTGATCATAAAATTTTAGATTAAATCTAAGATATTTTATGATTTGATTAAAAATATTTTAATCCAATTTTAATTATGATAAATATATTAGATTTAATCTAGGGAGATTTATGATTGATTATTATTAAAACTGTTTCAATTACATGAACCTGTTTAGATTAGATCTAAAGTAGTATTAAGTTTACTTTACTTGAATGTTGATTATAAATCAAATATGCAACTTAGTTGATAGAACCATATTGTAAAAATATTTTACAAATATAAAAATTATTTTCGAAAAGCCAAAATCCAACCCTCAGCCCAAAACTTAATTAAGAATTAAGAAGTTGTTTGATTAGGGTCTAAGATTGTAAATTGAAGATCCTATGACATGAATCATAACACATTGGGTTAATGGGTTAGTGGAGATTAGGTCCATTAATTGGGTTAGACCTAAGGTTAGATTAAAGAATGGACTTAATTAGAGAATTAACTAAATCTAATCAATTGCTGTCTTAGATTAGGTCAAGGATTCTCTAGATCAATTATAGTAGTTGTAGTTGGTCAATTCCATATCTTTAACAAGAACCAAATGGACTTGATTCTTGGTTAAGAGGTCTAGCTCGAACTATTAGGTTGATCTAATCAAAACTAATTAAACCAGTTGGTGTCTAAGGTAAGTTTGGCACATACGATTGATGGTTTTTAATTGGCAGTCTGCTTACCTGGCTATTTTTGATGGTATCTAAGGCAAGCTTTGGCAGACCCTTCCATCGATCTCACTTACTTGGCCTTCTTGGTGAGATTGAGTTTTGATCAGATCACTTGATAATTTGAGTTGACCCATATCAGCTAGGTAAATCAGTGTGACTGATTTAGGTGCTCCTAGACCAGCCTGTTTGTGGTCTCCCTTAAGCTGACTTGGTAAAGCCAGTGGGAGGATCATGACAAGCTGGTAAATCTGACCTACTCACTTCTATAAATAAATCCTCTAAAATTACTAGATCCCCAAAATAAAATAGTTACATGGTAACTGGATCATAGCCTCCCATTAAAGTGGATGATAATAGATCCATCAGTTGGATAATCATTGGAGGCCCAAAAGCCTGGTGCTTATCAGTTGATGGAATTATCATTCATTATATGATCTCTTGAATACATCATTCTAAATGGTGGTCAAGTGGGCCAACCAAAGTTAGACCTGATCATTCATTGGTTGGATGGGCCAAGTAGGGTCATGTCAATGATTGGACCTAACTGGACCCTTTTTTGAGAAGGCTAAAGCCAATTGATCAAGGCCTGGGGCAAAATTTAATTATTGAAAATTGTTTGAAGAAATAATTAGTTATGAACCTATCCTTAGATGTACGTGGTTGGGCCAACCAAAGTTGAGCTTGTGTACAGTCTATGTGGATTCTAGTACCCACTAAGAAATTAGGATAATTCCTTGAATTAGAGGTAGAGGCTATCAATTCGAATAAAATAGTAGGAGACCCTTTTGATTAAGGTCTAAATCTCTAGGTTTAGTAAATCAATTACTAATTAGGTTATGTTTTTTCTTGGTGCAGATATGGCCACTTCCCTATCGCTCCAATCATTGTTGGATAATGATAAGTTGGTGGAACCCAACTTTGATAGCTGGTACCGATAGTTGAAGATTGTCCGAGAGCATGAACGGATTTTATATGTGCTGATGGATCCTGCACCTGAGGAGCCAACTGCCAATGCACATGGAATAGTCAGAGACATATATCAGAAGTGGCTCAATGACCGAACCACGGTGTGCTGTGATAAGTGGTAAAAATGTACTAATAAAAATATTAAATTATAAAATAAATTAATTTATTTCTTTAAAAATTAATATTTTTGTTAATCTTATGTAGGAAAGAAGGCCACCAATATGAAGATCTTATTTTTCTAGTTTAGATGAAATAAATTTCAGGCAAAATGGACTTCAAACGAGCCCAAAATTGAATTTCAAAAAAAAAAACTCGGTCTGATTCAGAAAAATTGGCTCAGCAAACCATCCGATCTGACCGCACCCCGTAGATTAAACCACTGACGTAATGCTGATGTCAGACTGACATCAGCATTTTTTGTGGCGCACGGTGGACCGATTTAAGGATATTTCGAGAATTTCACATGAAGAAGCGCGCTCTGATTGGCTGAAGAATGCGGTGGTCTATACAACATCGGGCTCACACATGGTCTATAGAGGCCAATTTAAAAATTTTATCTGATTCGATAGGCACCTTTCACTGGGATTTGATCGAACGACTAACACGCATGCGATGATGAATGGCATTCACAGCTCCCGATCGAGATCCAATGGTTGAGATTCATCCCGACTTTAAACTAAAGATTAGAGGCTTCTTTGTGCATGATCTGATGGCCCAGATTCAATCCAACGATTGATCCGATGGCTACTATGAATTTTGACTTGATCTGAAAAATTTTAAAGGGCTTTTAAGTAATTTTTGGACCATTTGATCAACATCCAATGGTCAGAATCATCCAGGGTCTTAATTTGACTTATATTAAGAGTTCTAAACCTAATTTCAAGAGGATTTTAGTAGGAAATATTCCTCTTAGCCTATAAAAATAGAGGGCTACCAGCTGTTGCCGTGAGAAAAGAGAGTGAGAGACAGTAAAAAAAAAAGAAAAAAGAAAAAGAAGAGAAAGAGAGGAGAGAGGTAGAAAGAGAAGATAGATTTTTGAGAAAAAAGAAAGGGGTTTTAATTTTTTCTTCCGATAATCAGAACAATGATCAAGGAGCTTCTTCTTCTTCACCAAGTTCTCCACACCAAGAGCAATGGACAATCAATTTCAGCAATCAAATAGTCTAATTTCTTTATGCTTTTTATTTTATTTGCTATTTTTGAACTTGTTATCATGAACTAAATTTTGTTTTACTAAGGCTAAGGTGTAGCCACTCTTTTGATGCAATATTCAGTATGATTTATTTTTAATTTTAAATTTTATTCATGAGGAGTATATAAATCTAATCTTAATACTTTTAGATTATTGGCCATCTTCTAATTGATTTGATGAACATAGATGTTATGGACCAAGTACATCTATGTTATTGCTTCTTGATTATATACCTTATATTATGAATCAAATTAAAATTCATATGCATGTAGAAATTTTAGTGCACTTTGGATGCAGCGTATTTTAATTAGAGGATTTCACAAAACTTAATGCATTAATATTTATTTAAATTATACCTGAACCAAAGGGTAATTAATAAATATTGATAGTTTTGCTATGCCTGGACCAAAGGATAGTGAATAAATTAGGAGACTCCACCATCATATGAAATAAAATTAATCTAGTAACCTAAATATTGTATTGACTGAGTTGGTGAATTGATTGCCTTAGTAATACATTGCTTTTAAGTTTAAATCCTAATAATTACACTCTCTCTATTTCCTTAAAATTTATAATTATTTCTTTATTTAGTTCTTTAATTTCTTATTCTCATAAATCAGTCTTCTAAATAAAGTATAGAAAAGAGCTTTTCAGTACTTATTTTTCAATCCTCTAGGGATGATACTAAAGAAAAATCCTGATTTTCCAAATCAGGTTCATTCAGATTTGATCGGATCAAGAGATATATTTCAAAAAAAATTTTCTTTGATCCAAATTAGATCTAGGATGTTTTAGATTTGATTTTTATTATTTTAATAATCAAAATAAAATATAGATAAATTAAATTAGATTTAATTTACCTTGATGTAGGGTAATCCTATTATCCATTGATGATCCTGTAAGCAGCGGAAGGTTCTGGATCTAGCCATGCAAGTGCCTGGCCTCTACCAGTATCCACTCATGTTGGATCTAGAGATCCTCTTCTTCTCTATCACATCTCCAAAAATCAGATCTGAATCTGATTTGGAGGATCTTCAAAATGGCTTTCAAAGATCAACAGTTGTCCTTTGCAGTAGCGCAGCCTTTTAGCTTTCTGTCGCCTTTCTCTCACCTAGATTACACCAACTTAGATCCCAAACTTCTTTGGGCATGGAGAGGAGAGGGAGAAGATGGATTTGACATGGAGGAGGAGGAGAGAGGTAGCCTTGGGGTGTAGGAATTGTGTTCTTCCTTTTAGTTGGGTGCAGGGTCTTATTTATAGACTATGCGTGATCCAACTCCTCTTCTTCCCAACCAATCACAACCCTTTGTGAAATCAGATCTAAATCTGATTGGTGGAAATAGAGTCCCTTGGATTCATCCTTAGATGGCACCTAAGACTAGTCAAAGTTGGTTCTTAGGAGGAGTCCAATCGAAATCCAAAAAGGAGATGGAGTCCCTGTCCAGTAGGGACTCCTGGGTGCCTCCTGCTTGGATGGCGTGCGCCCTCCTCCTTGCTAGTTTCTGGCAGGGGGACAAGCCCCCACCAGCTCTCCAATAGGTGCATGACATGTGGACAGAAGTCAAAGTATCAATGGTCAACATTTGACCAGTCAAAGGTCAACTTTTGACCAAAGTCAAAGGATGAGAAATGGCAGGTGACCAAAAATGGTAGGTATTGTCTTACAAAATAAGACAACCCTTTTCTGACCTGGATAGGATTCAGTCAGACCAAGTGAAGGCCTCTGATCGAGCACAAACTCCTTTGGCTCAGTCAGGACAACTATTTATGATAGTAAAAGAAGAACGTTAGGTTCAATCGAGTGCTAGCACGATTTTCTTGAACCTAATTGAATCTCATTCAGATCAATTGAACTAGATCAGTTCAATTGATGATCACAGATTCAAACCCTTGTTTGTGTGACCCAGTTAGGTTCAGTTCTGTATGGTAATGGGATATGTCATGATCTCTATCATCGACATCATCGAAACTCCTTTCGATGGATCAGAACTCTTCTGATTCGAACAGCTAGAATAATGATCGATCATCTAAATCATTCTAATTGCTCCCAAAATCCACCAGTGACACCTAGCAGTATATGGTGGCAACCCATCAGAGCTGAATGCGAACCTCTTGGTGCAGCTACCTGTGTGATTAAGTTCTTCTATCTTGAGCCCCGATCAGATTAGGGTTAAGGTGAACTCGTCAAACCCTAGTTTCTGTCATATGATGTAATCATTCGATTCGAGTCCAATGTGAAAATCTAAATAGAAACTCTTTCTATTATTTCACTCTACCATGGCCATGGGCTTCTGGACTTGATTCTCATGATCATCATAGGGCTGCTCCTCTACCACCGAGGTAGATAGATTCCATCTTGATGCAATCCAGTTCCTACAATGAACATGCTATAGCCAACATACACCTCAGGGTTTCGAATGACTAGGAGATCGAGTTATGGTGTAGTCAAACTATAACACCCTCAAGATGAACTACTGATGCACCTCAGGTCAAAGAACCGACACACCACTGCAGCATCGAGTTAGTCATTGATTATAGTCAAAATTATAATTTTGCCCCTAGAAGTGTATTACAAGTGTCAGCCAATTTTGACTTTTAGGGCACATATATCTAACAATCTTCCACTTGTCCTAAAGCCAATTGGCTACAAGTCTAAGTCTCATCTTCTCAAGATGGGCTTCGATCTTTTGTTGTCCCAATGACTTTGTAAGTGGGTCTTTCGCGTTGTCTACAGAATTGACTCTCTTGACCTCGACGTAACCCTTCTCAAAGTAATCGTAGATGAGGTGGTATCACTGCTCAATGTGCTTGAATTTTTGGTGAGACCTTGGCTCTTTAGCAAGGGCTATGGCGCCGTTGTTGTCGTAGTACAGAGGAATGGCATCTGATGGCATTACTCCAATTTCTGCAGCAAACTTCTTGTACCAGAATGCTTCCTTTGCAGCCTCTGATGCAGCGATATATTCTGCTTTCATGGTGGAATCTGCTATCACGGTTTGCTTGAAACTCTTCCAGCTGACAGCACCACCATTGCACACAAATAGACTTTCAGATGTCGACTTTCGATCATCTACATCGGACATGAAATCCGAGTCTGTGTATCCCTGGACTTGGAGTTCTCCGATACCAAAGACCAACATCATATCCTTAGTTCTTCTTAAGTACTTAAGGATACATTTCACAGAAGTCCAGTGTTCTTCACCTGGATTTGACTGATATCTGCTTGTGACACTCACAGCATGGGCTATATCAGGTCGTGTACATAGCATGGCATACATGAGGCTCCCTATTGCAGAAGCATAAGGGATCTTGCTCATGCGTTCTATTTCCTCAGGTGTGCTAGGGCACATCTTCTTGGAAAGATGAATACCATGTCTGAAGGGTATTAATCCCCTCTTAGAGTTTTTCCATACTAAACCTCTTTAGTACTTTCTCTATGTACATCTTCTGTGAAAGTCCTAGCATCCTATTCGGTCTATCCCTATAGACCTTAATTCCTAGAATAAAGGATGCTTCACCTAGGTCTTTCATGGAGAATTCCTTGGACAACCATATTTTGACTGATGTCAACATGGGAATATCATTCCCAATAAGGAGGATGTCATCCACGTACAATACGAGGAAGACAACAGCGCTCCCACTGACCTTTTTGAAAACACATGGTTCCTCTTCATTTTTGATGAAACCAAATTTTTGATCACATCATTGAAATGAGTGTTCCAGCTCCGAGATGCTTGCTTAAGTCCATATATGGACCTTTGCAGCTTGCAAACCTTGTGATCAGTATCACTGGATGTGAAACCTAGCGGCTGTTCCATATAGATATCTTCCTCAAGATATCCATTTAAGAATGCCATTTTCACGTCCATTTGCCATATTTCATAATCGAAATAGGCTGCAACGGCAAGCAATGTGCGGATGGATTTTAGCATAGCCACTGGGAAAAGGTATCCTGATAGTCAATGCCTTCGCGTTGACTATAACCTTTTGCCACTAGTCTAGCCTTGAATGTCTCCACATTCCCATCTGCACCAATCTTTCTCTTGAAGATCCATTTACACCCAATAGGTACTATACCTTCTGGTGGATCTACCAAGGTCCAGACTTGGTTTGAGTGCATCGAGTCAATTTCTGACTGCATTGCCTCTAGCCATTTCTCGGAGTCGATATCTGATATCGCCTCGTTGTAGGTTTTGGGATCATCACCATGAGCACCATTACCTACGAGGAACATTTTCCTCTACTTTCCTCTGAAATAATACCTAAGTATCTTTCAGGGGACGGAAAACTCTTTCCGATCTACGAGGTGGAGGAGGTAGTGTTCTTATTGGCTCAACCTGAATTTCCTTGGTTCCTTGTGAGACTTGTGTCATCAAGCTTAATCTTATCTTGAATAAACTATTTTTCAAGAAAGATGGCATGTCGACTCACAATCACATTGTGGTCTTCTGGAATGTAGAAATAGTATCCTAATGACTCTTTAGGATATCCTATGAATCGAGCTCTGAAGGACCTAAACTCTAACTTGTCCGCTTGTTGTCTTTTGACATGAGCCGGACAACCCCAAATTCTGAGATGACTCAGACTTGGTTTCTTACCGTGCCATATCTCATACGGTGTGGTAGGAACGGTTTTAGAGGGAACCCTATTCAGTAGATAGATTGAAGTTAACAATGAGTGTCCCCAAAGAAAATCAGGGAGGTCTGTGAAGCTCATCATGGATCGAACCATATCCAATAGAGTCCGATTTCTCCATTCTGAAACCCCGTTGAGTTGAGGTGTTCCTGGTGGAGTCCATTGAGAGACTATGCCATTTTCCTTAAGATAGTCTAAGGAAATTTCGGCTAAGGTATTCACCTCCTCGATCTGATCGAAGAACCTTAATGGGTTTTTCAGTTTGTTTTTCTACTTCATGTCTGAATTCTTTGAACTTTTCAAAAGCTTCAGACTTGTGTCTCATAAGATACATATACCCATACCTAGACAGATCATCGGTAAAGGTAATGAAGTAGACAAAATTGCCTCTAGCCGGCACATCAAATGGGCCGCACACATCAGTATGTACTAGGGCAAGGAGATCTGTGGCCCTCTCCCCATGTCCAACAAAAGGGAGTTTAGTCATTTTGCCTTGAAGACAAGATTCACAAGTTGGATATGACTCGAAAGTCAATGGACTCAATAGCCCATTTTTCTCCAATTTGTTGATCCTATCTTCTGCTATATGACCTAATCTCAGGTGCCATAGATATCTATCGTTTGGACTATCCCTAGGTCGTTTGGCATTCACGTTTTGCTCGATAGTTAGAACAGGTACATCAATATGTAGCTGATAAAGACCATTAATAAGGAAACCATTTGCAATTTTATTTCTTTCATAAAGAATGTTACAATGGTCCTTAAAGAAGGTGATCACATAACCTTCTTGTGCTAAGCATGAAACAGAAATCAAATTCCTGCTAGCTGCAGGCACAATAATAACAGTCTTTCAAAACTAAGTCTAAACCAGATGGTAATCGAAGAGGGTATGTTCCCACGGCTACTGCAGCAACTCTTGCTCCATTACCGATGCGTAGGATCATGTCTCCATCCCTCAGCCTCCTGCTATCCTCAAGACCCTGCATGGAAGTGCACAGATGAGCACTAGAACCAGAGTCAAGCACCCAACTGGATGCAGAAGAAACCGTAAGGTTAGACTCAATAACGAGCATACCTCCAGAAGGACCTTCCTTCTTGTTCTTCAGGGTGGCCAGGTAAGTAGGGCAGTTCCGCTTCCAATGGCCGTCGCTGTTGCAATGGAAACACTTTCCTTTGACATCGGCCTTCTTCTTCGGCTCTGCCTTCTTCTTCTTTGATCCTTCCACCTTTTGCTTTTTCACAGACTTCTTTTTCTTTCCATAAGACTTTCTTTTGGAAGAAGTCCATTCCATAGCAAGAACTGAGCCTTTAGAACCTTTCATAGAAAGCTCAGCGGTAACCAGCATATTCATTAATTCGGCCAAGGAATTTTGAAGTTTATGCATGTGGTAATTCATGATGAATTGCCCATATGCATCAGTCAAGGATTGCAGAATAATATCGTTCTGCAGATCCAAGTCAACTTCACACCGAGCTTCTCAAGCTCTTTCCATGTCCTTGATCATTGTCAGACAGTGATCTTGGACTGACTGCCCATCATGCATCTTAGCCTTAAAAAGTCATTTTCGTGACTTGATATTTGGCTGCGCGACTCTGTTCACCAAACATCTCCTGCAGGTGAGCCAACATTTGGCGAGCAGTCCCGATATCTTCATGTTGGCGCTGGAGCTCATCAGACATCGAGCCCAACATGTAATATCTGGCCTTATTATCTTCGTCTATCCATTTTTTCCAGAGACGCTCTCTGTTCAAGTGGATGGACGGGCTGGTAAGGTGGGAGGGTCCTGGTCCAAACATGGGTTAACTTCTCAGAACCCAAAATAATTTTGTAGTTTCCTGAGCCAATCTTTATAATTAATTGGGTCAGTCTATGTGTGTCCAGGATACGTGCCAATGGGTTGGACGCAGACATTTTTCCTGTAGAGAGTCAAAGATTCTAGTTAGATACTGTAATTTTGACTTGACCAATTTATTTAGAAATTTTATTTTTAAACAAATTAGCTCCCACTATTTTCTCGGATCCCTACACTCCCTCTGTAGAGATGCGAAAATCTCCATGATTAATGATTTCTAGTGGGTGGTGCGGTCTCACCAACTGACTCATCACCTCACCTAACAGTTATTGGTGATGGGTTAGCCAATGAGTGAACAACTCTTGTTCAATGATTCTCTAATCATGGTGCACCCAAACTTGGTCTCTAATTCATGAATCTCACCGTATCCGGAAATATTGATCCACTCCTTAGTTAAGTCAGACCCACCATTTGCATAGACTGGGATTTCCTAATTGAGTCTCTCACCGTATCCAAAATATTGAGCCCAACTCATCCTCCAGCCCATAGCATCCAATGCCTAATAGACATGGTTGCGCATCTTTCCGGTGCAACTGAGCCACTGTATCCAGCCGAGAACAATCAACCCCGGGAAGGGCCCGCACATCTACAATGGTGGAAGACCTCAGACTTAATCTTTTCTTAGGGAGAATTGATTCAGGTCTCATTAAACTAGACTTGGTCATAGTCATAACAATTATGACTAACCTAGTGGCATGGGTTAGCTCGGATTATTGACCACCTCAGATCAGAACTGTGTCAACAGATATGGCCAGGTAAGTGAGATCGGTGGAAGGAATATGCCATTAACTCGTACAAGAATGCATTCAGGTCGAGTAGCTTCCAATTAAAAACCAGTCGGTCGTATGTGCCAAACTTACCTTAGACACCAAATTATTGAGCCAGAACCAATTGGGTTAGCCTACAATCCAGACTCTAACCTCTGAGCTAATTAGGTCTTGCTTGATCGTGACTCGATCTTGACCCAGACTTAATCCTATTAGGCTGGTCAATTTAAGCATTGTTGATCCCATCTAACCAACTCTTGATTCGGTTTGATCAACCGCTTAGACCTAATTGAGCTACCCAAGCCCGAACCCAGTATTATGAATATGTCTTAGATCTGAAATTTCTCAATTTTAGACCTAATTAATATTTCCATAATAAACTTAATTCTTAATTAAGTAGGGTTCATAAACAAAATATGCACAATAAATCCTAGGGTTTCAGGATCTAGGGTTTTGCAGAAAGTAAGTTTTGGGATTTCTGATTAAGGACGAACACGCAGCACCCCTACACATCATAAGAACACCCCATCGAATGGAAGGAGAGGGCCTTTAAACCCTTCTTCATTCTTATGACCGGACGGCCAAGAGGAACGCCTTAATCAGGAACATGCAATACTACAAAACAGTTTTAGATCTATATCATATATCTCATATACAAATTAGATCTAATCATGGCATATTTTGCATACATCTCATGTATCGAATCATGCATATTTTTCAGATCTAAATTATCTCATAATAATCTAAAAAATTAGATTTAAATTGATCTAATCAAAATAAATTCTAATCTAGACAATTATGTAGAACTATTCTACAACTAGTCTAGACATGCATCAATCATATCTCATATGATATTTAAAATTAAATAATTTTTATTTGCTATTTTTTAGATGTTATTATAATACTTATAATATCAAAAAATAGTAAATAAATAGATCTAAAATATGATTTAATCAAATTAAATCAAAAACATGCAAGACTATTCTATAGAACTATTCTATTCTAGAACTAGTCATGCATATTTTCTAATCTTAGATCCAAATCATTTAATTTTAATTTTTTCTGATTTTCAGATCTGATCACATCTCATGTGACATCTAAAATCATTTATTTTTAATTAAAATAAATTTAAAATCAGATCTAAAATATTTTAGAACCATGGCTCTGATACCAGTTGAAGGGAAATCCTGATTTTTCCCGGATCCAGGTTCGTTCAGATCTGATCAGATCAAGAGATATATTTCAAAAAATTTTTTCTTGATCTAATCAGATCTTGATATTTTAGATCTAATTCTTATTATTTTAATAATAAAATAAAATATAAGATAAATTAAATCAAATTTAATTTACCTTGATTTGGGTAATCCTATTACCCTGTTGATGATCCTATTTGCAGCGGAAGGTTCTGGATCTAGCCACGCAAGCGCCTGGCCTCTACCGGTATCCACTCGGGTTGGATCTGGAGATCCTCTTCTTCTCTATCACATCTCCAAAAATTAGATCTGGATCTGATCTGGAGGATCTTCAAAACTACCTTTTGAAGATCAGCAGTCGTCCTTTGCAGCAGCGCAGCCTTCTTAGCTTTTGATCGCCTTTCTCTTCTTGATCTGAATTGCACCAACCTAAGGATCCAAAACTCCTTTTGGACGTGGATGGAGAGCAAGGGAGAAGATGGACTTGGCATGGAGGAAGGAGGGAGAGGCAGCCTTGGGGCATGGGAATTTGATTCAATTCTCATTTTGAGTTGGGCGCAGGGTCTTATTTATAGACTAGCTGTGATCCAACTCCTCTTCTTCTTCCAACCAATCACAACCCTTTGTGAAATCAGATCTAAATCTGATTGGTGGAATAGAGTCCCTTGGATTCCTCCTTAGATAGAGGCACCTAAAGACCAGTCAAAGTTGGTTCTTAGGAGAACTCTAATTGGAATCCAAAAAGGAGATGGAGTCCTTGTCCAACAAGGGACTCCTGGGCGCCTCCAACTTGGGCACACGCCACTCCTTGGCCTAGGTTCTGGCAGGGGGACAAGCCCCCACCAGCTCTCCAATAGGTGCATGACATGTGGTCAAAAGTCAAAGTGTCAATGGTCAACATTTGACCAGTCAAAGGTAGACTTTTGACCAAAGTCAAAGAACAAGAAATGGCAGGTGACCAAAAATGGCAGGTAATGTCTTACAAATAAGACAACCTTTTTCTGACTTGGACAACCTCCAGTCAGACCATATGAAGGCCTCTGATTGAGCACAAACTCCTTTGGCTCAGTCAGGACAACTTATTTATGATAGTAAAAGAAGAACGTTAGGTTCAATCGAGTGCTAGCACGATTTTCCTTGAACCTAATTGAATCTCATTCAGATCAATTGAACTAGATCAGTTCAATTGATGATCACCAGATTCAAACCCTTGTTTGTGTGACCCAGTTAGGTTCAGTTCTGTATGGTAATGGGATATGTCATGATCTCTATCATCGACATCATCGAAACTCCTTTCGATGGATCAGAACTCTTCTGATTCGAACAGCTAGAATGATCGATCATCTAAATCATTCTAATTGCTCCCAAAATCCACCAGTGACACCTAGCAGATATATGGTGGCAACCCATCAGAGCTGAATGCGAACCTCTTGGTGCAGCTACCTGTGTGTGATTAAGTTCTTCTATCTTGAGCCCCGATCAGATTAGGGTTAAGGTGAACTCGTCAAACCCTAGTCTCTGTCATATGATGTAATCATTCGATTCAAGTCCAATGTGAAAATCTAAATAGAAACTCTTTCTATTATTTCACTCTGCCATGGCCATGGGCTTCTTTGGACTTGATTCTCATGATCATCATAGGGCTGCTCCTCTACCACCGAGGTAGATAGATTCCATCTTGATGCAATCCAGTACCTACAATGAACATGCTATAGCCAACATACACCTCAGGGTTCCATATGGCTAGGAGACCGAGTAATGGTGTAGTCAAACTATAACACCCTCAAGGTGAACTGCCGATGCACCTCAGGTCAAAGAACCAGACACACTACTGCAGCATCGAGTCAGTCATTGACGAGAAGGTAGACTTCCTAATGACTACTCGAGGTGGTCACGCTCAGTGCCCTCATTCTCTAACGAGTACCTGTACTCTCGCTCCGGTGTCTCCACACCGTAGACTCAAGACTCATCTACTAAAGAGAAGCGATTGTACACCAACCTTCCGGATCAATCACCATCCTCGTGATGATCCTATGGTCGGAAGCATTTTATGAGTTAATAATGATTATTCATGTCTTAAATTTTCAACTCTTGAAAATATGAATTATCATTACCATTAACTCAAAGGATGTATCACAGACACTAAATACACATATGTGATAGAAAATAACCCATTTTATTGATTATAGTCAAAATTACAATTTTGCCCTTAGAAGTGTATTATAAGTGTCAGCCAATTCTAGCTTTTAGGACACATATATCTAACAGATACTCTACTCATTCACTTTATTACTTGATCGACTGGTGCATTTGCTATAGCTATAGATTAGCACGCATCTAGTTTTTGGCGCCATTGTCGAAGATTGTGTCTAAAACAATATTAAAATTTTGATCCTAGCTTTACTTTAAAATTTTATTTTTAATTATTTAAAAAGAAAATTTCAGTGCATGCCACGTATTGGACATAGTAACTTACTATCTTTTGATCCAAAAATTGAAAGACCATATGAAGAATACAACAGAAAGAGAACTGGCAGCTGAAGATCCTAATGACATCAATCTAGATTGGATATGTGATCGAAGGACAGCATAACTATTGATCAGTAACATCATCATAAATGATTACATACACCATCTGTAGCCGAGCAGCTTCAAGCACAGAGACCGCCTGTGCGAGCAAACAACTTTGAAATAAAAATGACGATGATTCAATCAACTCCAATTAGTGGACACATGCATATGATCCGAAGCCCATATTTCTAACTTTCTAAACTTGTGATACTTTTAAAATTAATGGGGTGTCGATGATCTATTAGATTAAGATTATTTTCTTTCTCTTTATGAACAAAGCTAAAAGTTGCTTCATTCCTTCCTTAATAATCTATCACAACTTGGATGTTCTAGCCCAAAATTCTTAGCCAAATACTTTTCACCTTCCAAGACTGTCAAGATGCGCAACGATATCACTTCTTTTATGCAGATGGACATGGAGATACTATATGAGATTTGAGAGCATTTTAAGATATTGCTGAGGAGATGTCCATATCATCAACTATCCGTATGGCTCAGTACAAATTTTCTATAATTGTTTATCTTTTACTAATCATTCTATGATTGATGAAGTAGTAGGAGAAACTATTAACCAAAAAAAGGAGGAAGAAGCCTTCGATCTGATCGATGAGATGGCATCAAATAGCTATTAGTGGTAGATAGAACGCATGATGCCAAAAAGACTAGCAGTTGTGTAGGGAGTAGATGCGTGCCAATCTTACTAGCTGAAATTGCAGCCCTTAGAGCCGAAGTCAATAACTTGAAGGAAATAGCTATGCATGTTCAGAGCATCACCTGTGATCTGTGTGGAGGAAGACATGATATGAGCAATTGCTAGACAGGTAATTCTTTTGCTAAAATAACTGATACAGCTAGTTATATTGGTAATTTTTTTAGGCCGCAACAAAATAATCCCTACTTCAACACATACAATCAAGGGTGGAGGCAGCATCCAAATTTCTTATGGAGTAATCAAAATGTAGCACAACAGCCACCCTCGAGATTCCAAGTACCTGAAAAGAAGTCCAACATGGAAGAGCTGATGGTGAAATTTATGCAAAACTAAGAAGCAACTATAAAAAATTTAGAAGCCAAACTTAGACAGGACCAAGCAGCAGCAATTCGAAACTTGGAGATACAAATAGGTCAAATGGCTAAGATAATCTCTGAGAGACCTCAGGGATCCTTGCCCAGCAATATGGAGACCAATCCACAGGGAGCAGTCAATGCTATCATCCTAAAGAAAGTGGACAAAAGCTGAGGAGCCACATCAGAAAAAGAGACTGAAGAGCCAACTAAATAAGGAACCATCAACTAAAACCGTCAGTCACCAAAAACAACCAGCAGATGGATGTCCTTAGGTATACGGTTTCCAATCTAAATGTAAAGCCCTACGTGCACCACGACCATTCCTAGAGAGACAAATATAGCCATCAGATAAAAAAAATTTCTAATTTTTTTTCAAAAATTAAAGAATTACATATAATATTCCTTTGTAGTATGCTATCACTCAAATGCCCTGGTATGTCAAGTTTCTCAAAGAAATCCTAATAAATAAAGAAAAAGCTGAAGAAGCATGAGAGAATAAATCTGAATGAAGAATGCTAGCAATACTTCAAAATAATTCCACAGAAGCTAAAAGATCCAGGGAGTTTTACTATCCCTTGCATTATTGGTGATTGTATTTGATAAAGTTTTATGTGATTTAGGAACAAGTATTAATCTCATGTCTTTTTCATTCAGGAAATGGGTCAGGAGAACCGAACCTATCACTATTACTCTTCAATTAGCTGATAGATCCATTAAATATCCAAAGAATATATGGAGGATGTCTTGGTAAAGCTAAATAAATTTATTTTCTATTGATTTTATATTCTTGATATTGGAAGAAGATTATGATGTACCCCTTATTTTAGAAAGACCCTTTTTAGCTACTGGAGAGCTTTAATAGATGTTCAACAAAAAAAATTAATTCTTAGAACTAAGATGAATAAGTTACTTTAATATTTCAAAGATACTAAACATATGATGATAATTCAAACTTATTTTCTAATTAATATTATGACAATCCATTATTATAAGAATTCCAGTAGAAAATAGGTTTGAGACATAAAAGCTAGTAATGTCCAATTGAAAGAGACTCGACCAAATATAAAAAATATCCAATTGAAGTGGCACAGATTGATCCACTTTAGAACTCAAAGAAAGTCAAGCTGAAGACTATAAATCAGAACTACTAGATAGGTTTTTCTTTTTTTTAGTTTTGATCATTTTTCTTTTCTTTATTTTTTAAGCAATGGTTGTTAACTCTTTTACTTGCTTGGTGTGTATTTTCAATTTTGCAGAGAAAATCAATGAGAGCTCAAGCAAAATTTCAAAGCTCCAAAGAATCAGACTGAACCAAATCACGAGTTATTCCTTCCTATCCTCTTATGTACTCTTTATTTTTTCTTTTCTCCTTTAGATAATTAGAATAATAAAAAAAAACCATGTGTCAAAGGAAAATCTGGAGCAAGATAGATTGGACAACTGATAATGATAGAATTATTTTGCTAATGAAGTAACGAGTTAAAGAAGTAGATAGTGGTCAACTTTTAGCAACCTACTTAGGTCATTAAAAGATTATTAGCACTTTTAATTGCACATGCACACTAACAAGGCAAAGTAGGTATTGATTATAAGGCCAACTAAGGATTCAATTATCACTAAAAATTGATAACTAATATACATTCTAATCAAGAAACTTGAATTTAAGAAAGAGCTACCTACCTAAAAATAAAGTGCAAAAGATAGAGTATATGTGGATTGCCCAAAGCCTAGTAACTAGATCTCTGCACCTAGGTCAAGTGTGAAAATTCACATAAAATAATGAAGGAAAGGCCAAGATGCTTAGCACAGCAAAAAAAGAAATGGGGGGCAGTGTGAAAGCTACCTTAATTCATGAGTATAAAATTGAGAATGTATAGAAAATTGACGCAGAATAGTGATAAAGAAGAGATATTTTATCCTTTAATTTAATACTAAAATGCTAAAGTAGTCATCACGAACACAAGTGCTATAGATCTTTGATGTACTCTAAGAAAGTTTTTATATTATATGACTGAAAATTTGCTTTTGAAGCTCAATGCTTAGTTAGCAGTATTTTCTAAACTTTTTGACCTTTAGTTCTACATTTTATCTTTATGATGGATAATCTTATTAAAACATGGTATTAAATAAAACATTGCTAAGGGACTAGCAATGACTAAGTTGGAGGATGTGATAAGTGATAAAAATATACTAAAAAAAGTTTTAAATTATAAAATAAATTAATTAATTTCTTTAAAAATTAATATTTTTATTAATTTTATTAGAAAAGAAGTCCACCAATATGAAGATCTTATTTTTCTGATTCAGATGAAATAAAATTTTAGGCAAAACGGACTTCAAACGAGCCCAAAATTGAATTTCAAAAAAAAAAAGAAACTCGGTCTGGTTCAAACTGGTTCAGAAAAACTGGCTCAGCAGACCGTCCGATCCGACCGCACCCAGTAGATCGAACCACTGATGCAGCACTGACGATAGGCTGATGTCAGCATTTTTTATGGTGCACGGTGGACCAATTTAAGGGCATTTCAGGAATTTTACATGAAGAAGCATGCTTCGATTGGCTGAAGAATGCTGCAGTCTATGCAATACGGGGCTTGTGCATGGTCTACAAAGGGCAATTTGGTAATTTTATCTAATTTGACGAGCACCTTTCATTGGAATTTGATCGAATGGCCGACACGCATGCGATGACGAACGGCATCCACAGCTCTCGATCGAGATCCAATGGCTGAGATTCATCCCATCTTTAAACTAAAGATCAGAGGCTTCTTTGTGCACGATCTGATGGCCCAGATTCAATACAACGATTGATCTGATGGCTACTATGAATTTCGACTTGATCTGAGAAATTTTTAAGATTTTTAAGCAATTTTTAGACTATTTGATCAACATCCAATGGTCAGAATCATCCAGAATCCTAATTTGACTTATATTAATAGTTCTAAACCTAATTTCAAGAGGATTTCGGTGGGAAATACTCCTCTTAGCCTATAAAAATAGAGGGCTACCGGCTATTGCCGTGAGAAAAGAGAGTGACAGACAGTAAAAAAAAGAAAAAAGAAAAAGAAGAGAAAGAGAGGAGAGAGGTAGAAAGAGAAGAGAGATTTTTGAGAGAAAAGAAAGGGGTTTTAATTTTTTCTTCTGACAATCAGAATAGTGATCAAGGAGCTTCTTCTTCTTCACCAAGTTCTCCACACCAAGAGTAATGGACAATCAATTTCAGCAATCAAACAGTCTAATTTCTTTATACTTTTTATTTTATTTGCTATTTTTGAACTTGTTATCATGAACTAATTTTTTTTTTACTAAGGCTAAGGTGTAGCCACTCTTTTGTTGCAATATTCAGTAGATTTATTTTTAATTTTAAATTTTATTCATAAGGAGTACATAAATCTAATCTTAATGCTTTTAGATTACTGACCATCTTCTAATTGATCTGATGAACATAGATGTTAAGGACTAAGTACATCTATGTTATTACTTCTTGATTATATACCTTGTATTATAAATTAAATTAGAATTCATATGCATGCGGGAATTTTAATGCACTTTGGATGCAGCATTTTTTAATTAAAGGATTTCATAAAACTTAATGCATTAATATTTATTTAAATTATATACCTAGACCAAAGAATAATTAATAAATATTGATAGTTTTGCTATGCCTGGACCAAAGGATAGTGAATAAATTAGGAGACTCCACCGTCACATGAAATAAAATTAATCTAGTAACCTGAATATTATATTGACTGAGTTGGTGAATCGATTGCCTTAGTAATACATTGCTCTTAAGTTTAAAATCCTAATAATTACACTCTCTCTATTTTCTTAAAATTTTTAATTATTTTTTTATTTAGCTTTTTAATTTTTTATTCTCATAAATCGATCTTCTAAATAAAGCATAGGAAAGAGCTTTTCAGTACTTATTTTTCAATCCTCTAGGGATGATATTCTACTCATTCACTTTATTACTTGATCGACTAGTGCACTTGCTATAGCTATAGATTAGCATGCATCATGCTGCATTATGCTGGCTACGATGAGCGACGAGTTCAGTCGTAGGTTTGAGATAGCTCAACCAAATGAAATGCTCCAAGTGTTGGAGGATTCTTTTGGCACACCCGATAACGTTGAGAGGCATAAGACTAGTTGCACCATCTTCAATGCTAGAATATAGGATGGCGCCTCTATCATTGATCACGTACTGTACATGATCAAGCTGATAGAGTGCTTAAATAAGCTCGACTTTTTCTTGCACAAACAACTTGAAAAAGATGCAATACTGAACTCGCTGTCCAAGTCTTATCTCTCATTCCTTATACATTATAGAATATTAAAGCCTAAAGTGGACTACCATGGGTTACTGGGGTTGCTTCAAAACTTTGAGAAGGATCACTAGCTCCACAAAGAGTCGGTGAACTTAGTGGGAGGTTTGTCTTCTCGTTCTCGATCCTTTGCAAAAGGAAAGAAGAATAAGAAAAAGAAAGCCAAGAAGGTGCATGTTCAGGCTAGAACATCTATGCAGGCTCAGACCCCAAAGACCAAGCTCGATAAGAGTCAAGCCGAATGCTTCTTTTGCAAGAAGCGGAGGTACTGAAAAAGAAATTATCCTTAGTACATTGCCTCCCTGGATCCGAATAGGCAAAGGAAGAAGCAAGCTGTTGGTGGGCAAGGTATTTATATTATAACTCCTTGCAAGTTCTCTGTGTGTGATATTACTGACTGGGTATTGGATATCGAAAGTTTTTATCATATTTGTAATTCGTTACAAGGGTTGCAGGTCAGTAGAAGATTCGAGCAAGATGAGAGATTCCTGAATATTGGAGATGGAAGACCAGTTCCAATTCTAGCTTTAAGAATTTTGAAACTTGTATTTGAATCTCATACCATTTTTCTTAGTGATTGTCATTTCTGTCCTAGTTTCTTTTTAAATATTATTTTTGTAGGACTTTTGGCCATGAATAATTATGAAATTTTAATAAAAAAATAATTTTATAATGTCATTGTGAATGGTGTTACTGCTTTCTATGGATAATTGAATAATGGTGTATATATGTTATCACAACCTATTAATGTAGTCTATTCAACTACCAAATATCCTAGATTAGATAATGTGATAGATATCTATTTATGGCACTATAGGCTGGGTCATATAAATAAGAACAAGATAAGCAGGTTGGCTCAAGAAGGTATCCTCGAACTTAGTGATTGAGAATCGCTTCCAACCTGTGAATCATGTCTTCTTGGTAAAATGACTAAGTCACCTTTTACTGAAAAAGGTGAGAGAACCACTAAACTCTTAGGACTAGTACATACTGATTATGTGGACCAATGAGTACTAATGCCAAAGGTGGATATGTCTACTTCATCACATTCATAGATGATCTATCCAGATTTGGATATGTCTATCGGATGAAATATAAGTCGGATTCGTTTGAAATATTCAAATGATTTTGAAGTGAAGTAGAAAAATAAACTAGAAAGAGTATTAAAACTCTTCAATCTGATCGAGGAGGGAAATACCTTTCTGATGAGTTTCTCACATATCTAGAAGAGAATGAGATTCTCTCCTAATGGACTCCTTCAGGAACACCACAGCATAATGGTGCACCTAAAAGAAGCAATCAGACTCTGTTAGACATGGTCCAATTCATGATGGATTTTATCGGCTTGCAGATATCCCTCTGGGGATATGCACTCGAATCGACTTACTATCTTTTAAATAAGGTTCTAAGTAAATCTATGGTTAAAACTCCATATGAGATATGGACAGGACGTAAGCCAGCACTTTCACACCTCAAGGTCTGGGGGTGCTCGGCTTATGTCAAATAGTTAATTATAAATAAACTTGGACCTAGGTCTAACAAGTATGCATTTATAGGATACCCAAAAGAGATCAAAGGATACTATTTCTATCATGCTGATGAACAAAAGGTGTTCATTAGCCTTAGGGCAACATTTTTGGAAAAAGAGTTTCTTAGTGAAGGAACTATTGCCTCTAAGGTTGAACTTGATGAAGTTCAACAGGTAGAAAGTCTGACATAAAATATTGAACCTAAGTTGGATTTGATCAAATTAGATCCAAAGCCTAGTTAATCTACACCATTAAGGCGATCCAATAGAGTACCTTGCCAGCCGGACAGATACTATTTATTCTTGGTTCAGGATGGTAATCCCATCAACTCGATGAGAACGATGAGGATCCGATCATTTAAATGGATGCAATGAAGAGACCCAACTCTTAGAAATGGCTAGATGCCATGAGATCCGAAATGGATTTCATGAAGGTCAATGATGTATGGACATTAGTTGACCCACCTAAAGGGGTTAAACCCATTGGATGTAAATGGGTATTCAAAAGAAAAAGAGGCTCAGATGGAAAGGTGGAGACCTATAAATCTATCTAGTTGCCAAGGGGTATCGTCAATGTTATGGTATTGACTATGACAAGACATTCTCCCTAGTAGCAATGCTCAAATCCATTCGAATAATGCTTGCAATAGCTATCCACCTAGACTATAAGATCTGATAGATAGATGTGAAGATGGCTTTCCAAAATGGAGAGCTAACCAAAGAGGTGTATATAATACAACCTGAGGGGTTCACATCCATAGATGAGTCTAAGGTGTGTAGGCTTCAGAGATCTATTTATGGATTAAAGCAAGCATCTCGGAGTTAGAACATGCATTTTGATAAAGTGATCAAAACGTATGGCTTCATTAAGAATGGAGAAGAACCCTGCATTTACAAATAAGCAAATGATCCAATAGTGGTATTCCTTATTTTGTACGTAGATGACATTCTCTTAATCGAAAATGACATCCCCGCACTACAAGGAATAAAAGTTTGGTTGTCATCATAGTTCTCTATGAAAGACTTGAGTGAAGCATCCTACATCCTAGGGATGAAAATCTATAGAGATAGATCTAAAAGGATGCTTGGTATATCCTAGTCCACATATATAGAAACTGTGTTTAAGAGGTTTAGCATGGAGAATTCCAAAAAGAGCTATCTTTTGATAGGCCAAAAAATTTCTATCTCTAAGAAGGATTGTCCAACAACTCCTAAAGAGAGAGAGCGTATGAGTAGAATTCCATATGCTTCGACAGTAGAGTCTATTATGCATGCAATGATATGTACGAGATTAGATGTGGCATACTCACTAGGAGTAGCGAGTAGAACCAGTCTGACCCTAGAGAAAATCACTAGAAGATGGTTAAAACCATCTTTAAGTATTTGAGAAATACTAAGAACTAATGGTTTGTTTATAGTGAGTCAGATCTGAAACTTATGGGGTTTACAAACTCCAGCTTTCAATCTGATCATGATGACAATAAAAGTATGTTAGGGTATATCATTACTCTAAGTGGTTGAGCCATCTGTTGGAAAAGTTCCAAACAACATACAGTGGCTGACTTTGTTTGCGAAGCAGAGTATATGGCAGCATCAGATGCAGCAAAAGAAGCTATGTAACTGAGAAAGTTCATCACCGAGCTTAGAGTAGCACTCTCCATTGATGGTCGAGTCTTGTTCTACTACGACAGCACTGGCACCATAGCTCAAGCAAAGGAACCAAAGGCACACCAGTGGATAAAGCACATTCTATGCTGCTTCCATTTGCTCTGTGAGATCATAGATTGTGGTGATGTCGACCTTCAAAAGATCAATAGAAAGGAGAACCTAGCCAACCCTTTCATAAAAGCCCTAGCAATCAAGGAGTTCGATAATGATAAGTCGAAGATGGATATTAGATACTATGCCGAATGGCTTTAGGACAAGTAGGAGTTGTTGGGAATTGTATCCCAAAGCCAATCATCAGTCTATTGATGGTTGAGATATTGTAATTAATTTATTAATTAATAAAATTTTTTTGGCATCTTTTCATCATAAATTTACATCTTCTAATGAATTTCATTATTACGATGAAGTCCTTAGGACTATTTAGTTTCGATAAAGAGAGAATTTATCGATTAGTCCTTAAATTTGTTCACGACTAAATGATAGGCTGTTAATTAGAACGACAGCGTCTATCGAGCATAGGTTGCTATATGCCATATAGTTTGTTTGTCCTCTTAACAAAGGATTGTGGAGATACTGGTATGGCATACAAATGAGATGTATGGGTACATCATCATTGAACATGATCAATTTCAGAGCATTCTGCTATGGAGAATGTCTCTGATGGGATATAGGTATAAGTATCCCTTAGACCTGAGATCACCTTAGTGACTTGCAAGCAACTCACTATGCTTTGGTACTGGACTAACTAAATTTCTAATTTAGCAATGGAAGGCTTCTGGGCATAGTCAAGTACTTACGAAGTTGGAGTGTGATCAAGATGGAATTGACCACTCCAAGAGTTCGAGAAGAATGTATCACTGTATTTCATTATAGCAAAACCTTGGCCAGGGTAATCTATTAGATGGATTTGATATTTTGAAATACAAAATGGACAACCTGATCAGAGTTGATAGTTGAACTCTATGGTGTCCTACAAGCATTATGATCAAGGGGATGAATTATATGGAAACTATATTCGCATGGGTTCTAAGGATGATGTTCTACACCTTTCGACCTATTCGACCGTCGGGTATCATTGTTAGATTGTCATCTTAATTGGTATAAAAATTTATTCTTATACTACTAACTTAGATTCAGACCTATGAGGTCACACATATTAGAGTTCATATTTTGATCGGATGATTGATCGATGATTTAGAATTATTTAGGGTTAAACGATCAATACGATTGATGTTTGACCAAGTGCAAGTATTGCAGAAGGATCAATTAGTAATTTGATTGCTAATTGGCTTAATTTGATTAAGTCAGTAGGCTAAGATTAAGTCTAATTAAATATAATTTAATTAGATTTTGTTTGGGCTTGATTGAATCAAGTCCAATTGGCTTATTGGATAAGCCAAGTGCAAGGAAGAACTAGTCCTAGTCTAACTAGGACTCGAGTCAACCCAATTTTTTAATTTAATTAGAAAATTAAATAAAAATTAAATATAATTTAATTAAATCCTTAAATGGATTAGGGCCTTATTTAATTGGGTTGGTTTACTCTTATTTTTATTTGGTTAAAAGTCCTTGTTTGACCAAGTCAAAATAGGAGTCCTAGTGTGACTAGGACTCCCTATTCCTTACGCCACCTAATCCTCATGCCCCACCCTTTTCTCTTTATATTCTTATGTCAAATTCTCCATGCCCAAAAGTTTCTCATGCCCCCCTTTCTCTCTTCTATTTCTCATATAGAAGTTTGTTGGAAGACCAAATCAAAAGGAGAATTAGTTTTGCGTAAGGATTCTATGAGATAGAATCCTTGTTGACCAAATCTTCTTCCTATTGTGTGCCTACCCATCTTTCTTTATTTCTTCTGATTTCCATGGTAAAAGAAGGATTTTTTATGTGCTCCCTTTGCTGGTCGATGGTAGAAAAGTAAGGTAGGGGCACCCAAGAGTTGGGTCCATCCTAGTCTAGGTTTTTAACCTAACTTGGACTCTACATATCTCTTTATTTAAAGAGAATTTTTTGCTAAACTTTTTGTAAATTATAGACATTTGAGAGGTCTCTTTGGCTTAGAAAAATTAGAGAAAAATTCATCTGGGTCATGTAGATATTAAAAACACAAATCAGGGTGTCTAGAAAAAGAACAAAGAAGAAGAAGAGGGTCGTCTTATAGGGTTTTTGTTCTAGTTCTCTTCCTCCCTTTTTGTATGCTTTTGAGAGGTGTCTCAGCATCACAAATATTCTTCTTTTCTTTTGATATTTTAGAGTATCTAAGTTTTGAAAAAGAAAGCATCGAATCGATCGTCGAAGAGAGATCAGCATAGTGCTAGCATACTATGCGGATTTTCTACATCAAGATCTCTGATCATGTTCGTGGGCTCGTGTGGATGACTCCTAGAGGTTGGATGCATGTGTGGCTCATAACTTCATCCTCAAGCTTGGATCAGCAAGTTAGAATGTCTAACTTGCTCAGGTAACAGATCCGATCTATTATTTTATAGCTGTATTAGATGTTGTATAGATCTAGATTGATATGATCAACCTTTCTTTTTCCTTTATATTTTTAATTTTTGATTTAATATTATGCCTTAATCATGTAATAGATCTAAGATCTAGGTATTTACATATTTATTTAAATAAATATTTAATTTGTTTAAGTCTTTCACTGCTTGATCTTGAAAAAATTTCAGGATGTACCGATGAAATCCTAGATCTGTGAGCTCAGAAGTGGCACTTCCAAGTCTTGAAAACATGAGAAGATAGGTCATGGAAAGACGAAAGCGAGCTATAAGAAGAATCAGTGTCAATAGTAAAGTTTAAAAACTGGGTCGACTTACTCTGAGACTGAGCCAGCTCAGTTGGAAACTGGGTCGGCTCGGTCCAAGATTGGGTCAGCAAGGTCTCAGAGGAAAATCTAGATAGAGAGTAGCATTTTTGGACTGTTGGCATAGTACACAACTGGGTCAGCTCAATCTGCTATTGGCATGGTACACAACTGGGTCAGCTCAGTCTGGGACTCGCAGGTTAGCCAACTCAGTTTTCGTGGGTTATTATTTTGTGTACTTGAGTTATTTAAGTTTAGAGAGTTTTTATATGAGCTTGGGCTTCATCCTTTGTAAAGTATGTATACTAAAAATAGGTCAAGATTGTAAGAGTGCTGAAATATACTAAATTAAAGCTCTTTTCTCTTAAAAATCTCTTCTTTTCTTCTTCTCTATTCCTTAATTTATTTGATCGTGCTTCCATAAAGATCTCTAAGAAATACTTCCTTATTGCTTGGCTAATCACCAACGGCCACGCCGATCCATGTGGAAAGAGCGCAAATTTCCAACATTTGGTATTAGAGCTGTGTTGCATGGAAGGAAGGAAGACACCTAGGATTTACTACATCTAGGATCTATTGTACTAGATTTTATCCTAAAACTTCTAGTTTGCTTCGTGGTTGTCTCTATATTGAGATGGAGATTGTTTACATGAAGGAACAGTGATGCAGAAGTTTGGAAAGAGGATCTAGGGTTAGTTAGATCTTCTATGAAGGGTAGTTTTACTAGTGTATGATCGTGAAGGGTGTTAGGAATCTGTTCTTGACTTATTTAAAGTCATGGGATCAAGTGGATTCAAGGTAGATTTTGAGAAGTTTGACGGTAAGGAAAACTTTACTCTATGGTAGCAAAGAGTAAAGGACTTGTTGGTTCAGCAGAGGATCTGCAAGATCTTGACAAAAGAAAGGCCAGAAAAGATCAGTACTGAGGATTGAGAAGAGTTTGAGGAAATTACTTTTAGCACAATCTAGATGTGCTTAGCTAATCAAATTTTTCCTGAGGTTTGCATAGAGACTATGGCAAAGGAGCTCTAAGAGAGACTGGGGAACACATACATGGGAAAGAACATGACGAACAAGCTATGGTTGAAGAAACAGCTGTATAGTCTGAGGATGCCCAAAGGCAGAGATCTCGTTGCACATATCCAAATGTTCAATCAGGTATGTTCTGAGGTGATGAGTTTGGATGTGAAGATTGATGAGGAGGATCGAGCATTACTGCTATTATGTTCTCTCCCAGGTTCGTATGATGGTCTTATAACAACTTTAGTTTATGGAAAGAAGACCCTAAACTATGAAGAAGTTGTTGATGTGCTCAGATCAAATAAGCAAAGGAAAAAGATCTGCAAGGGACACCCTAAGTCTGAGATCTTGGCTATAAATGAAAGATAGGAAAGATCAAAGGAGAAGATAAGAGAAAAATCCAAGGGCAGGTCAAAGTCTCACGATCAAAGAAAGATGACATTGAAATATTATAAATGTCATCAGTTTGAACACCTGAGGAGAGATTGTCTCCTTTTGACATCAAAAAAAGGAAAGGCCAGCAAGGGAGATGATACAGCTTCTATGAGCTATGGAGAAGACCTGCTAGCTGTATCAGATTGATCCACAGAATGCGATGGATATTAGATTCAACATGCTCGCACCACTATACTTCTCACAGGAGTAGTTTGCTACCTACCAGAAGGTCGATCAGTCTTGGAGATGATCACCCATGCAAAGTAGTTGAAATTTGCTCTATTAGGGTGAGGATGTACGATAAGATCATTTGTACATTATCAAATGTCAGGCAGGTATCAGAGTTGAAAAAGAATTTAATTTCTTTGGGCTACTTAGAGGAGTAGGGTTATGCTTTTAGTAGCCAGGCTGGGAGTGGATGTCTGAAACTTTTTAAGAAATTTTTGATAGTGATGAGAGGTAGAAGACTGAGCAACAATCTTTACAGAATGAAAGGCTCAGTGGTAAATGATAGTGTAGAGGTGCTAGCAGCAGCACAAGAGGAGCAGATTTTATATTGGCTATGGAACTATCGGATGGACATATGAGTGATCATGGACTCATAGAACTAAGTAGAAGAGGTATGATCCTAGCTCTGAAGAAGGAGGCACAGATCTTTATGAGCCATGTATCTTTGGCAAACAGCATAGGATGAAGTTTGCCAGAAGTACCAAGTGTAGTGAGGGAGTGCTGGATTTAGTGCACTCGAATGTGTGGGGATCAGCTCCTGTATCTACTAGAGGTGGGGCAAAATACTTTATCACTTTCATTGATGATTTCTCAAGGAAGGTGTGGATTTATCTGATCCAAAAAAAATTAAAGGTGTTTGCTCGATTCAGAGCCTAGAGAGCTGAAGTAGAGAAGGAGTCAGGAAGATGGGTAAAGTGTCTGAGGTCGGACAATGGAGGAAAGTATACTAGCCTGGAGTTCAGGAGGTACTATGAGAAAAATGGCATGAAACCCCATTACACGATGAGGATGACTCCCCAGCAAAATAGTATCATGGAGAGGATGAACCGAACACTAGTCAAGAAGGCATGAAGTTTGAGGCTGCAAACATCACACCCAAAGTCCTTTTGAGGTGATGCTTAACTTTTTCTTGTTTTCTTGTGAACAGGCCCACTCATTATAAGCTAAATGGAGGCATTCTAGAAGAGGTCTAGAGTGGGAAGAAGGTGGAGCTTGGCCACCTAAAAGTCTTCGGTTGCACAGCCTATGCACATGTGGAGGCAACCGAGAGAAGCAAATTGGACCCAAAATCTTAAAAGAAGACATTCATACGATATCCACAAGGAGTCTAGGGGTACCTACTGTGGAACTCTCAAGCATAGAAGTTAGTGATCAGTAGAGATGTTATCTTTGATGAGAAGAGCATCTTAAGGAGGTCTGAGATAGATGAAACTGAGAAAACAAAGGTTAACGCGATGGCTAGTCAGAGAATGATGGCATGCAGGTTACATCCACTTATAAGAGTGTTTCTGTTGAGGTGGAGCTGGGTAGAAAAGTATTGTCTCAGATTAAAAATTAGCATGGAGGACCGTTAGTTAAGATAGATGTGCAGGAGCAGCCACAGACATCAGGTAGAGATGTACCAATGGGAGTGGCTTTGCACAAGCTCCAATGTACTATTAGGAGATCGATCAGATATGGCATTGATGAGGTTATCTCCTATGCACTCATCACTGCTAATGAAGATCCAGAGAATTATGTAGAGGGCATGGAGAGTGAGGATTATGATTCATGGATGCAGGCCACGATGGAGGAGATGAAATCACTTAAGAAGAATCAGACATGGTAGCTGGTAGATCTTCCAGAGGGTGCTTGACCTATTGGCTCAAAGTGGCTGTTCACAAAGAAAGAAGCACCTTCATAACTAGGTGGAGTCAGATTCAAAACAAGACTAGTAGCAAAGGGATACTCACAAAGGGAAGGGATTGACTACATAGAAATTTTATCCCCTGTGGTACATCATACATTTATTCGAGTTTTGCTGTCACTGGTGGCACAGCATAACATGGAATTGGAACAGATGGGCGTGAAGATGGTCTTCCTTCATGGAACTTTGTAGGAAAGAATCTACATGAAGCAGCTAGATGGTTTCATAGAAATGGGATAGAAAGAAAAGGTGTGTTTACTCAAAAAGTCTTTGTATGGCTTGAAATAATCCCCTCATCAGTGGTATCAAAGGTTTGATAGCTTTATCTTGAGCCTGAGTTTCAGCAGATGTGAACATGATTATTATGTCTACGTCAAAGATGTAGATGAGGAGGATGCCCTATACCTATTATTGTATGTAGATAATATGCTTATAGCCAGTAGAAGCATGGATGCTTTGAAAAGATTGAAAAGAGCATTATCATCTGAATTCGAGATGAAAGATTTGGATCCAACTGAGAAAATCCTTGGAATGGAGATTTGTAGAGATAGGTGCAAAGGAGTGCTCCATTTGTCACAAGAAAAGTATGTCCAGAAAAATCTAAAGAGGTTTGGGATGGAGAAGGCCAAACCTGTAAAGACGCCATTATCGAGCCATATGTCTCTCTCCAAGTTACAGTGCCCCCAATTAAAAGAGGAGAGAGAGTACATGGAATGAGTCCCTTATGCAAATGCTTTAGGCAGTGTGATGTACACTATGATGTACTGTAGATCAGATATAGCACATGTTGTAAGCATGGTTAGTAGATACATGGTTAACCCTGGGAAGAAACACTGGAAAGCATTGAAATGGATATTGAGATATCTGTATGGAATAAGGGATTATGGTTTGGTATTTGGTGGACAACCGGGAGGATTTGGAGAATAATCTATGAAGATGTGTGAAGGTTCAGATCCTTTGGAAGGATTTGTTGATGTAAATTATGCTGGTGATTTTGATACAAGGAGGTCTACTACTAGATACCTCTTCTATGTATATGATGGACCGGTGTCTTGGAGATCAACCCTTCAGCCAATCACAGCCTTATCTTCCATAGAGGCTGAGTACATTGGGATAACAGAGGCTGCAAAGGAAGCACTTTGGCTTACGAGGCTGATTGATGAGTTGGGGGTGGAGAAGGGCAAGGTTACACTATTCAACGATAGTTAGAGTGCTCTATTATTGGCACAGAATCCAGTCTATCATGCACGCACAAAGCATATAGATGTGAGGTACCATAGGATCGGAGAGCTGGTGGAGGAGGGTGAAGTGGAACTAATGAAGGTCCATATCAAGAAAAATCAGTCTGATGCACTCACGAAGATACTCCCCAGAGATAGCTTTCAGAGATGTGCGGCACGGATGGATCTATTGAGAAAAGATGAGTTCACAAGGACTTGAAAGCACTAAGGTGGAGAATGTGAGCTCAAAAGTGGCACTCCCAAGTCTTGGTAACATGAGAAGATAGATCATGGGAAGACGGGAGCGAGCCAGAAGAAGAACTAGTCTCAATAGTAAAGTTCAGAAACTAGGCTGGCTAACTCTGAGACTAAGCCAGCTTAGTTGAAAACTGGGTCAGCTTAGTCCAGGATTGGGTCGGCTAGATCTTAGAGAAAAATCCAGATAGAGAGCAGTATTTTTGGACTGTTGACATGGTACACAACTGGGTCAGCTTAGTCTAGGACTGAGCTAACTCAGTCACAGATTAGTCGACTCAGTCTGAAACTGGGCCAGCTCAGTTTTCGCAGGTTATTATTTTGTGTACATGGGTTGTTTGGATTTGGAGAGTTTTTCTATGAGCTTGGGCTTGACCCTTTGTAAAGTATATATACTAAAAATAGGTCAAGATTGTAAGAGTGTTGAAATATACTAAATAAAAGCTTTTTTCTTTCGAAAATCTTTTCTTCTCTTCTTCTCTATTCCTTAATTTATTTGATCATGCTATCACAGAGATCTCTAAGAAGTACTTCCTTGTTGCTTGGCTAATCACCGACGGCTACGTTGATCCATGTGGGAAGAGTGCATATTTTCAATAAGATCTGGTTCCTTCAAGCAGCGCACTAGGCCAGCGTAGGTGTGCGAGCACGCATGGGCACAAGCCATGTGGGAGCTCAGCCCAAGTGATGAAGCGCGGTCCACCATGGACCGCCAGCTCTCAGAGCCCTGCATAGACCATGTCACCAATTCCCAAGATATTTCATGCAGTCCATAGTACTATTCCATAGATCGATCATGATCCAATGGATTTGGTTCAAGCTGATCATGATCGAACGGCTGCAACACGATCTAGCTTGATTAGGCAGTATAAGGTGCTATTTTGCATGATTCGATGGCTAGGAGAGCTTTTGATCATGATTGGATGGCTAAGAAGCAATCCAAAATTGATCAAAAAGCTGTGTATGATCTGACGGCTCAGGAGGAAGCTGCTCATGATCGGATGGCCAAAAATTGATCTCGGATGTGTTTGGGACTGAATTTCCTACTAAAATACTACTTTTGGATTTCTAAAGTCTATATAACTCTGATTGATAAACTATTTATTATATCGGAGAGCTAGTGATATCGCAGAGGTGTTGAGAGTCTTCTTGAGAGGTTTTAGAGAATTTTTATGAGAATTTTGAGACTTCTTATTGAGACACTTCTATATAAGGGTTGAGTGGTATGTTCCTCTTATATTGTTTATTTTTTTTCTCTCATAGTAAAGTTTGCACGTCCTATAAAGGTAGACCTTGGTCTAATCCACGTATACTTGATTATGTGCTTTCTTATTTTCTATTCTTCTTTCTTTCTCTTACAGTATCCATACATGATCGAGTGCAATACATGTAGTATCAAGAAGGTCCTGTGGTCATGGTGTGCTGACCAGACTCCATAATAATCGGTATCAAATTGAGTTGATAATCCAATAATTTGTTTTAGAGCTAGGCAATGCTAGCGCACATAGTTGCCTAGATTATGATGATGTTGATAGAGATCAAAGAAGATGGAGAAGACAAGCATAATCAAGGTGGAGATCAACCAGTCCGATGGAAAGAGCAATTCTCCTTATGGCAAGCGACGATGAAGGACGTGCTCATCCAATATGGATTGATCAATGCTCTCTTGAATAAAAAGAAGTCGGATACTATAGAGGAGAGGACCTGAGAGTGGCTACAAATATAGATAATGAGTGTTAGATATGTGTGCCCCAGAAGCCAGAATTGGCTAACACTTGTAATACACTTCTAAAGGCAAAATTATAATTTTAACTATAAATAATAAAATGGGTTATTTTCTATCACATATATGTATTTAGTGTCTATGATACATCCCTTGAGTTAATGGTAATGATAATTTTTATTTTCAAAAGTTAAAAATTTAAGATAAGAATTTTCATTATTAACTCATAAAATGCTCCTGACCGTAGGATCATCATGAGGATGGTGATTGATCTAAAAAGTTAGTGTACAATTGCTTCTTTATAGTAGATGAGTCTTGAGTCTACGGTGTAGAGACACCAGAGCGAGAGTACAGGTACTCATTAGAGAATGAGGGCACTGAGTGTGACCACCTCGAGTAGTCATAAAACAGTCTACCTTCTCGTCAATGATTGACTCGAAGCTACAGTGGTGTGTCTGGTTCTTTGACCTGAGGTGCACTGGCAGTTCACCTTGAGGGTGTTATAGTTTGACTACACCATGACTTGGTCTCCTAGCCATTCGAATCCCTGAGGTGTATGTTGGCTATAGCATATTCATCGTAGGAATTGGATTGCACCAAGATGGAATCTATCTACCTTGGTGGATGAGGAGCTGCCCTATGATGATCATGAGAATCAAGTCCATAAGCCCATTGATGCATGCTAATTTATAGCTATGGCAAGTGTACCAGTCGATCAAGTAATAAAGTGAATGAGTAGAGTATCGTCCCTAGAGGATTGGAAAACAAGTACTGAAAAGCTCTTTCCTATGCTTTATTTAGAAGATCGATTTATGAGAATAAAAAATTAAAGAAAATAAAAAAAAAAAATTAAAAGTTTTTAATTAAATAGAGAGAGTGTAAATTATTAGAAATTTTAAATTCAAGAGTAATGGATTACTAAGGCAGTCGGTTCACCAACTCAGTCAATACAATATTCAGTTTTTTAGATTAATTTTATTTCATGTGACGGTGGAGTCTCCTAATTTATTCACTACCCTTTGGTCCAGGCATAGCAAAACTATTAATATTTATTAATTATCCTTTGGTCCAGGTGTAATTTAAATAAATATTAATGCATTAGATTTTGTGAAACCCTCTAATTAAAATACGCTGCGTCCAAAGCGCACTAAAATTTCCGCATGCATATGAATTCTAATTTGATTCATAATACAAGGTATATAATCAAGAAGCATTAACATAGATGTACTTGGTCCGTAACATCTATGTTCATCAGATCAATTAGAAGATGGCCAGTAATCTAAAAGCATTAAGATCAGATTTATATACTCCTCATGAATAAAATTTAAAAATAAATCACACTAAATATTGCATCAAAAGAGTGGCTACACCTTAGCCTTAGTAAAATAAAATTTAGTTCATGATAACAAATTCAAAAATAGCAAATAAAATAAAAAGTATGGAGAAATTAGACTGTTTGATTGCTGAAATTGATTGTCTACTGCTCTTGATGCGGACAATTTAGCGAAGAAGAAGAGGCTCCTTGATCGATGTCTTGATCATCGAAGAAAAATCAAAAAACTCTTTTTGATTTTCTCATAAATCACTTTTTTTATCTCTCTCCTCTCTCTTCTCTCTCTCTCTTTCTCCCTCTCTCTCTTTCTCCCCGTCTATCTCTTTTTCTCCCTCTCTCTCTTTCTCCCCATCTCTCTCTTTGTCTCTCCCTCATTTTTTTTCACGGCAACCTTGGTTTTTTTTATAGATGAAGAGTTTTATTTCTCCTCAAAATCCATCAAAAACTAGGTTTAAGACTCCCAAAACAACTCAAATTAAGATCTAGGTAATTCTGGCCATTTGATGGTGATCAAACGGTCCAAAAACCACTCAAAAACCCCTTAAAATAACCCAGATCAAGTCGGATTTAATATCAGCCATTGGATCAACCGTTGGATCAAATCTGGGCCATCCGATCGCATTGAAATAAGCCTTTAGACCTTTAGTTTTATGTCAGGATGAATCACGATCATTGGATCTCGATCGGGAGCTGCGAATGCCATCCATCAACGCCTTTTTCTCGGTCGTCCGATCAAGCTTCAGTGAAAACCGCCCGTTGGATCAACCAAAATTTCCAAATTGCCCTCCGAGGATCGTGCGCGAGCCCGATGTTGCATGAACCACCGCATTCTTCAACCAATCAGTGCACTCTTTATGCTGTGAAATTCCCGAATTACCCTTCCGATGGTCCATCATGCGCCGTGAAAAATGCTGACGTCA